>BSBK01005652.1:0-225000 GCA_027943335.1 Chamaecyparis obtusa | reverse complement strand
GGGCTGTCACTAGCATTTACCCGGCCAAACTAAGCTAATGGAGTATATGGTTCGATGCCAAGTTGGATGGTTTGAAAGATATGCTACTGAGCCGCTTTCAATTGACCCTCACTGCAAGTTTTGGCATCAACTGAGATCACCTTACCAAATGAAAACAAAGTTGAATCACCCAAAACTGAGAGAGGTTATAGTAGAACTTGGAAGCATGATCCTATAGCACCTAATGGTTTTTTGATACCTCTCACGAGCTCTGAGATATGAGCCCCAGAAGATCATTGCCCAATCATGCTTAGTGCACCTTGGGGTCACTTGGGTCGAGCGTGGTCATGAGCTTTCCTGTGACTCTGTGGGTGGAATAGGGTTTTCATTAGCATTTAACCAGCCAACCAAAGCCAATGGAGTAGATGGTTTGATGCTAGGTTAGACAATTTGAAGGATATGCTGCTGAGCCACTTTCAACTGACCCTCACTGCAAGTTTTGGCATCGACTAAGATTGCCTTGCCAAATGAAAATGAAGTCGAATCGCCCAAAAATGAGAAAGGTTATTGTAGAACTTAGAAACATGATCTTGTAGCACCTAATGGTTTTTTGATACCTCTCATGAGGTCTAAGATACAAGCCCCGAAAGATCACTGCCCAATCATGCTTAGTGCACCTTGGGGTCACTTGGGTCAAGCGTGGTCACGAGCGTTCCGGTGACTCCATGGGAGGAATGGGGTTGTCACTAGCATTTACCTGACCAACTAGAGCCAATGGATTAGATGGCTCAATGCTAGGTCATATGGTTTGAAAGATACACTGCTGAGCCGCTTTCAACTAACCCTCACTGCAAGTTTTGACATCGACTGAGATCGCCTTGCCAAATGTAAATGAAGTCGAATCACCCAAAACTAAGAGAGGTTATTGTAGACCTTAGAAACATGATCTAGTAGCATGTGATGATTTGTCGATACCTCTCATGAGCTTCAAGATACGAGCCCCAGAAGATCACTACCCAATCACGCTTAGTGCACCTTGGGGTCACTTGGGTCAAGCGTGGTCGTGAGTGTTCCCATGACTCCGTGGGTAGAACAAGGTTGTCATTGGCATTTACCTGGCCAACCAGAGCTGATGGAGTAGATGGTTCAATGCTAGGTCGAATGGTTTGAAACATATATTGCTGAGCCACTTTCAACTAATTATTAGTGGTATGTTTGAAATTTGAACTGTAAAACTAATCATGATTAAGCTTGTGAAATTTGAACTGTGAAGCTTATTATGTTTGAGGTTTAACTTTTATAGATTGTTTGAAATGATAAAAAATAATATCCTTAAACATTATAAACAACAATCAAACATGTAAGAATTCAAACCATGCAAATGACATAAGTAAATGACATGTAAGATCCCTTCTTGGCACTATTGGCCACCCATACATGATTTTGGTCATAAGTCCTTATCAAGAGTTTTAGGACATTTAACTTTTAAATCAAATTGATTGTTACAAATGGCCATTATAGGCTTCAAAAGATCTTAATTAACCATTAAGGATCCTTTTGTCCTTCTATCTCTGATTGGATCCATGGTGACCGTAGGTGTCTTCATAGGTGCTCTTGCACAAGTTACAATCCACATACAAAACCAAGTTTATTGACTCAAAATACAATCTAAGAAAGGTGAAATTAATGTATTGAAATTAAGCTTAACGAACTTAGAAAACAATGCACTAAGTTAACTTATTACCTAGTCAAGGGTTCCTGAAGGGTCATCTCTTTGCTTCAGGGTCTCCAATAGTGCTTCATGATCAGTAGTACTAATAGTCCAAAGTTCTTTTGTCTTTGGTCTTCCTTGATGCTTTGACAACTTGGCATTTGTTGCTATAACAAGGTGTGAATACATGAGAATAGTTTTGTGTTTCTCATAGTCTTCAAATGCAGGAATTCCATTCTTTCTAATCATGTATGTTTGTAGCCATGTTCCTGCAACAAAAACTAAACCAGTAGGATATGTGAACCCATAACCATCTATCATCGATTGTACAAGCTTATGTTTACCTTGTACACAATGTGCTAACCAATAATCTGACCTCTCATCATTCCCCTATGGTGCAACCAATTCAAAAACATTTCCTGGCGTCACAAGATCTGAAAGATGGTCATAGTCAACTGAAGTGTCCATGTCATCATTTGTTATAGAGAGTGTCAAAGATAAAGGAGTTAGATACTGTGGAACCCATGTATCCCCCCACTCACTTGAATCACAATGATCCCAACCATATTGAAAACACATGGGGAAAAAACAAGCCAACTCATGTCCAAATGGTCCATGTACTACTATTGGAGCTTCAGAATGAATGCATTTTTAAGAGTCTTTCACTGTTTGACAATCCAATCTATCTCCTATAGTTCCCTCCTCAACCAACCAAAAGAATCTATGCACTATAGAATCAAGAGTCCCCCCTGTGACAATGCTAAAGTACACCAATCAACAATAGAATGAGCATCAAGAAGTACAACACCTAAAATCCTCAATTGCTCCTTAACTAGAGCTCTCTTCACACACGAACCTGCTCCGTCATGCTCCCCTTTCCCATGCCCCAACTTAAAAAAACTCCAAATATGAGGTACACCTCTCTCCACATGCATTCTACACAACCAATAAAACATTCTGGCATTCTTAAATTGACCGGTGCAATTATCCGACCAAATGAGATGCCTATCCATAGCAATACCATTTTCCTGCAAGAAGTCAAAATAGTTCTGGAAATAATGTTGAAAAAAGTCATGAGAGTGAGACCTGTCATTGCTCATATAAAAATGGTACTCTCTGATTATCTTTCACTCATCTTTTGTGCTATCAGGAGAATGTCTATATGTGATGTGTATAAAAATAGCAACTTGAATGGAATTGTAATATTGAGCTTGAGTCTCATTTTGGGGCTGCAATGTATAGTTCTCCACAAAGTCTACAATAGATATAATAGTTCCAATGGGGAAAGTGTCCTTACATGTCCTAAATTGTTGATCCAACCATTGAGACCTGTGACTATGCCTTGCATACTTGTAAAAAAGATTTGTCTTGAAATCTGAGATAAAATCAGCAACATTGTATTCTTTTGCAACTAACTCATATCTAGAGCCTTCACCTCCACTCTTCAATGTATATTTCACCATTTCATATACCTTTTTTTGGACAAGTGTCTTTCCAAAATTGTGTTCCAAACCCTCATGAAAACATGTTCTAAACTTGGACAAGCCACCACATTCTGAGCACTTGGCATTTAAGCAATCTTTTTTATAAAATAAACAACCATCATCTCTATGACATAAAAATTGATCTAGAAAGTCTCTTGATGATTTGGGAAGACCACTTGCACCACAATCCTCTAGCATTTCATTAGTATACAAAGTAGAATGAATGGAATGTAATAATTCATGATGCATTGAAAACTCAACATGATATTTTCAACATGTATTCCGAATCTTAAGGGGTACATAATAAAATGGCTTCACAGATTCAAAAGACCTTTGTGATATTTTCAATGTTGGATGTGTCTCACAAAATTTTTTATACAACATTGTTTGACTTACCTCCACATAATGTTTAGGATGTGGAGTGCGGTCTTGATTGCCAACTCTCAACTTCAAGACATCCTTCACATTTGGTGACACTCTTGAGTTAGCATCCCAAAATTGTTGAAATTCATCCTTGACAACATCTATTAGCTTCTTATCAAAATGTGGAAGTCTCCCACCATAAGCCCATGTATCAATTGAAGCAGATCATCAAGTCTTTATCTTCTTGCAAGTGCTCTACCCAAAGTTTTATGGTCTATATTGAAGTCAACACAAGTTTGTCTCATCAAACGAGCCTTTCTCAACTGATGACTTACTAAGGAGGTTGTAATAATCCTTTGAGCAACTCTCTTGTCTTTTTCTCTGCTAGTCTTCCCAATGCTATTGAGAGCATTGAAAAGATTCTTCACAACAATGATAGTTCTCTCCATTTTTTTGTTCACACGAATCTTCAATTTCACAAGCACAGGTCTCATCTTTTGCATCTTTAACAACTGCACAAAAATTTGACATTTCTCAACCAATGTCTTGTTTCCAAAAAATTGATCATAAAGTCTTGAAGCCCACAACCTAATAGTTCTATGTGACCTCTTTCCTTCCCAATTATTCATAATGTTCTCCTCAATTTCAATTAACCATTTAGGTCTTCCTGAAAGCCCCAAATTTGAAGTTTGATTATCTTTATTGCAAGGGACTTCATTTCGCATATAATTTGGAGATGTGTAATGTTCATGTGGTTCTTGTGCAACATTTTCATTCCCGAAGTCTACATTTTCAATCTCCATCTATACATTTTCAAATTCAACATCCTCTTCACTTACAACTACATTTACGGGGTTTGTTTGATTAATGTTTAACATACCTTCTCTCCTTCTTCAATGATTTTCCTTATCATTTTCCCTATATGCTTGAATTTCTTCATCTGTCAGCTTCCTCTTGTGTTTAGCCTTTTGACGACTAATGCTTCCCATGGTGAGACCACAAGTCGACAAAAATCAAACAATGGGCCCCAAATCACTTTTTTTTTTTTCTGCAATGTGTGAAAAAAGTATAAAATCTCATGATTGTCTGGTCTGTGGGGATAGGGAATATTTTGGTCAAATATTACTTGTCAAAAATTAGGTATCTGATTTCATATCGGGTACCCTATATTCCCAGGCAGATTAAAAAAAGGGTGGGAGCAAATGAAAAAAATTGAACTTTTACATATATTAATGTATATAATATATATATAAAAGAGGCATATGATAGATATAATGTATTTATTATATATATACTAATGTATTATAATATACTAATGTATTATATACTAATGTACTATTGTATAATATACTAATTTATATTATATACTAATGTATTATATACTAATTTTTATTTTTCATTTCTTCTAGGTCTTTAAAGACGGCTGGCTAAATCTTTGTATTAAATGTTAGGGAATGCATGAAAATAATATGATTCTGAGCATGAGCATGAGTCCCTATAGGGGCATAGTTGTGCCTTTTACAGGTGTCATAAACCCTAGCTACGCAAAAATGGAGGCTTTGAAGAATAGTTCACTGGAGGTGGATTACAAAAGCAAAGGGCAAGATAATCACTCTGTTTCCACCGCCTATGGCTGTGAAATGGTATTTTTCCCTGCTTTTTCAATCAGAATGCTAAATTGCAAAAGTTCTCAAAATAGATTCTGGTTGAACTGGACAATTGTACCACGCATGTTGATAATCCGATAGCTCAACAGAGTCATTGGGAGGTTAAACAAGAACAACTAGATGGATCTTTGAACCGGTTGAAGATTATGGAGAGCGGGGAAGGTTTGGTAAAATGAGCAGCTGTACTGGAAATTATGCAAGCGCCGTAGAAATGACTGCATTAATAAATTTATAGAAGAGATCAGCGGTGGCACGACATTATGAAGAAAACTTTGTCATTTCGATGGCACCGCCCCGATATTATGAAGAATGTCTTTCCACTTCAATGTCGGTGCCACCTCTGTCTTAGACTTTTGTCATTGCTTCTCATCAGTACTCTGAGATATGGCAGGGATTGCGGGCTTTTGCACAGCATATTCCATCATAAATTCTCCATAAATCATCATGCATTACATTATTCTGTGCATTTCTGAATGACTTACTTGAAGAATTTATTTTTCACCGTAATTTTGGCTCCATGAATTGTCATTTTGAGCTCGGAGAGAAGCTATGGATTACAAGAATTTGATAAATTTGGTTTATCTCATTTTCTTTCTCTACCATTTCTGAGTGATAAGGTGTACTAGGACCCTTAGGGAGTCCCCATGACCCCTTTTGACACATTTGAACACTCAAGTGTGTCTTAAGGGGACTAGGACCCCTAGGGAGTCCCCATGACCCCTTTTGACACATTTGAATTCTCAAGTGTGTCTTAAGGGGTCCTAGGACCCCTTAAGACACACTTGAGCATTCAATTGTGTCAAAAGGGGTCATGGGGACTCCATAGGGGTTCTAATGTGAGATAAGGTGTAGTAGGACCCCTAGGGAGTCCCCGTGACCCCTTTTGACACATTTGAATGCTCAAGTGTGTTCAAAGGGGTCCTAAGACCCCTTAAGACACACTTGAGCATTCAAATGTGTCAAAAGGATTCATGGGGACTCCCTAGGGGTCCTAACATGTGATAAGGTGTACTAGGACCTCTAGGGAGTCCCCATGACCCCTTTTGACACATTTGAATGTTCAAGTGTGTTCGAAGGGGTCCTAAGACCCCTTAAGACACACTTGAGCATTCCAATGTGTCAAAAGGGGTCCTAAGACCCCTTAAGACACACTTGAGCATTCAAATGTGTCAAAAGGGGTCATGGGGACTCCCTAGGGGTCCTAACATGTGCTAAGGCCTAGTAGGACCCTTAGGGAGTCCCCATGACCCCTTTTGACACATTTGAATGCTCCTAGGGTCATGGGGACTTCCTAGGGGTCCTAGTATGCCTTATCATGCATTAGGACCCCTAGGGAGTCTGCATGACCCTTTTTGACACATTTGAATGCTCAAGTGTGTCCGAAGGGGTCCTAAGACCCCATAAGACACACTTGAGCAGTCAAATGTGTCAAAAGGGGTCCTGGGGACTCCCTAGGGGTGCTAACATGTGATAAGGCATACTAGGACCCCTAGGGAGTCCCCATGACCCCTTTTGACACATTTGAACTCTCAAGTGTGTCCAAAGGGGTCCTAAGACCCCTTAAGACACACTTGAGTGTTCAAATGTGTCAAAAGGGGTCATGGGGACTCCCTAGGGGTCCTAACACTCGATAAGGTGTACTAGGACCCCTATGAAGTCCCCATGACCCCTTATGACACATTTGAATGCTCAAGTGTGTCTGAAGCAGTCCTAAGACCCCTTAAGACACCCTTGAGTGTTCAAATGTGTCAAAAGGGGTCATGGGGACTCCCTAAGGTTCCTAACATATGATGAGGTGTACTAGGACCCCTAGGAAGTCCCCATGACCCCTTTTGACACATTTGAACGCTCAAGTGTGTTTGAAGGGGTCTTAAGATCCCTTAAGACACACTTGATCATTCCAATGTGTCAAAAGGTGTCCTAAGACCCCTTAAGACACACTTGAGCATTCAAATGTGTCAAAATGGGTCATGCAGACTCCCTAGGGGTCCTAGTGTATGGTAAGGTGTAGTAGGACCCCTAGGGAGTCCACATGACCTCTTTTGACACATTTGAATGCTCAAGTGTGTCTTAAGGGGTCCTAGTCCTCATGACCCCTTTTGACATATTTGAATGCTCAAGTGTGTCTTAAGGGGTCCTAGGACCCCTTAAGACACACTTGGGCATTCAAATGTTTCAAAAGGGGTCATGGGGACTCCCTAGGGGTCCTAGCGTGTGATAGGGTGTAGTAGGACCCCTAGGGAGCCCCTAAGACCTCTTTTGACACATTTGAATGCTCAAGTGTGTTCGAAGGGGTCCTAAGACCCCTTAAGAGACTCTTGATCTTTCAAATGTGTCAAAATGGGTCATGGGGACTCCCTAGGGGTCCTAGTATGCCTTATCACATGTTAGGACCCCTAGGGAGTCCCCATGACCCCTTTTGACACATTTAAACACTCAAGTGTGTCCAAAGGGGTCCTAAGACCCCTTAAGACACACTTGAGCATTCAAATGTGTGAAAAGGGGTCATGGGGACTCCCTAGGGGTCCTAATGTGTGATAAAGTATACTAGGACCCCTAGGGAATCCCCATGACCTCTTTTGACTCATTTGAATGCTCAAGTGTGTCCAAAGGAGTCCTAAGACCCCTTAAGACACACATGAGCATTCAAATATGTCAAATGGGGTCATGGGGACTCCCTAGGGGTCCTAACGCATGATAAGGGGTACTAGGACCCCTAGGGAGCCCCCATGACCCCTTTTGACACATTTGAATGCTCAAGTGTGTTCAAAGGGGTCCTAAGACCCCTTAAGACACACTTGAGCATTCAAATGTGTCAAAAGGGGTCATGGGGGCTCCCTAGTGGTCCTAACATGTGATAAGGCATACTAGGACCCCTAGGAAGTCCCCATGACCCCTTTTGACACATTTGAATGCTCAAGTGTGTCTGAAGGGGTCCTAAGACACACTTGAGCATTCAAATGTGTCAAAAGGGGTCATGGGGACTCCCTATGGGTCCTAACATGTGATAAGGTGTACTAGGACCCCTAGGAAGTCCCCATGACCCCTTTTGACACATTTGAATGCTCAAGTGTGTCCGAAGGGGTCCTAAGAGCCCTTAAGACACACTTGAGTGTTCCAATGTGTCAAAAGGGGTCGTAAGACCCCTTAAGACACACTTGAGCATTCAAATGTGTCAAAAGGGGTCATGGGGACTTCCTAGTGGTCCAAGCATGTGATAAGGTGCAGTAGGACCCCTAGGGAGTCCCCATGACCCCTTTTGACACATTTGAACTCTCAAGTGTGATTAGAGGGGTGCTAAGACCCCTTAAGACACACTTGAGCTTTCAAATGTGGCAAAAGTGGTCATGGGGACTCCCTAGGGGTCCTAGTATGCCTTATCACACGTTAGGACCCCTAGGGAGTCCCCATGACCCCTTTTGACACATTTGAATGCTCAAGTGTGTAGACCCCTTCGGACACACTTGAGTGTTCAAATGTGTCAACAGGGGTCATGGGGACTCCCTAGGGGTCCTAATGTGTGATAAGGCATACTAGGACCCCTAGGGAGTCCACATGACCCCTTTTGACATATTTGAATGGTCAAGTGTGTCCGAAGGGGTCTCACTTGAGCATTCAAATGTGTCAAAAGGGGTCATGGGGACTCCCTAGGAGTCCTAATGCATGATAAGGCATACTAGGACCCCTAGGGAGCCCCCATGACCCCTTTTGACACATTTTAATGCTCGAGTGTGTCTGAAGGGGTCCTAAGAGCCCTTAAGACACACTTGAGCATTCCAATGTGTCAAAAGGGGTCATGGGGACTCCCTAGGGGTCCTAACATGTGAAAAGGCATACTAGGACCCCTATGGAGTCCCTATGACCCCTTTTGTCACATTTGAATGCTCAAGTGTGTCCGAAGGGGTCCTAAGACCCCTTAAGAGACACTTGAGCAGTCCAATGTGTCAAAAGGGGTCATGGAGACTTCCTAGGGGTCCTAACATGTGATAAGGTGTACTAGGAGCCCTAGGGAGTCCCCGTGACCCCTTTTGACACATTTCAACACTCAAGTGTGCCCGAAGGGGTCCTAAGACCCCTTAAGACACACTTGAGCATTTGAATGTGTCAAAAGGGGTGATGGGGACTTCCTAGGGGTCCTAACGCATGATAAGGCATACTAGGACCCCTAGGGAGTCCCTATGAGCCCTTTTGACACATTTAAATGCTCAAGTGTGTCCGAAGGGGTCCTAAGTCCCGTTAAGACACACTCGAGCATTCGAATGTGTCAAAAGAGGTCATGGGGATTTCCTAGGGGTCCTAATGTGTGAAAAGGCATACTAGGACCCCTAGGGAGTCCCCATGATTCCTTTTGACACATTCAAACACTCAAGTGTGTCCGAAGGGGTCCTAGGACCTCTTAAGGCACACTTGAGTGTTCCAATGTGTCAAAAGGGGTCATGGGGACTTCCTAGGGGTCCTAATGCGTGATAAGGTGTACTAGGTGTTAGTCCATTTTCCAGTCATAGCAAAATCCTATGAAAATGGCCTCTTCCCTACAAATGTTTTTGTAAAAGTGTCCCGCCCTGCCTGTGATCACACTTTTATCTTGTGATGAAAATCTATGAGGTTTTATGATGTGCACCCTTAGCCCTGTGCTCTTTATGGTGTCACCTATCTCCAGTCCAGATCACATAAGCTAATTCATAAAAATCAGGGAGAAATTCAAGTTTTAAGGTCTGTAGGAAATAATTTCAGAATATGCCTTAGTGTCGAAAACCCACAATGTTTTTGAAAACCCATGATGTTTTTGATCTTTCGCTGAAAACCTTGTGTGTTTTTGACCTCGCATTTCTTCCCTTTTGTTGGCAATCCTTGTTCGTCGGTCCTAAGTGCGCAAGTGCGATCAATGGTGGGACCTAGTTTCTTGATGAGTTAGAGGATCGTGACATGTCAGAGCATCAACGGTTGCCACTAAAGTGTGAAGGATTTGTCAGGGCTATGCAAAATCGCGCCGGCCGTTGATTCTTCTTTACGGTGTAGTGTTTCAACCTGTGGGTCCAAGGTGACACGTATGCACAAATGGAAGCTCTTTATTGGCCAAAAGAATTGGTGATATGGTAGGTTGTGAGAGGGACCTGTGCATGAAGGAAAATTGGTCTGCCCACTTGTCAGTTCTTTGCAATGTGGCGGTTTGTGATTTTTCAAAAAGGTTTATGCGGCAGGGTGGGGTCAGGTTGTTAGGCGCTTGAAGATCTTGTGGTAGTCACATGATTGCATGGAATTTTCTTCTCCTTTGCGACCATGCGACTATCTGTTGATTTGGAATCTCATCGTAAGGGCTGTCAGTAGGTCCGTTGTCAGGGTGGAACGAGTTGGCATCTTTTGATTGGTTGGTGAAACGACATGTTGGATGTTGTTAGTGGGGCTGCAGTTTTCAAAGGAAGTAGAATGTCTGCAAGTTTGTGAGGATCGTGTGGTTGTCGTTATACCACTGAGGTGAGATGCTTGACTTTTAGCATCACGGTGTAATGATGACCGTCGATTTTGTTTAAAGAAATATAAAGCACACCGGCCTGAGAAAAGTAAACGAATCGAACGGTGGTGATATAAAGTTAATCTCAATTCAAATGTTGACCGTTGATAGATTGCTGGCACCCTAAGGATGACTGTTGCATTTCAAATTCAAACTTCTGAGTGAGTTTGTGATCAGCATTGCGTGGCTAAGTGAGTACAGTTGCATGATCATAAGGGTGAGTAGGGTGTCTTGCGATCATGCAACAAGGGTGCCACGTTGGTGGGAAGCGGTGACATGGTGCTGATGTGGAGGCTTGTCACATGTTTGCATAGCCCTTTTCCTGGCTATGCGATCATGTGACAACTATTTGGCGTTGCAGTTGTGGAGTTACGGGTGGGTCCACAGTGCTAGTGCTGCCCGATGTGCTCTTTTCCAATTGGTTGTTGACTGGTGACAGGGCTGTTGAATTTTTGAGGGGCCCACAACTATCATGAATTAAATGTGACCGCCCGATTTGCCAGGAAAAGAAAGAGATCGATAATCGCATTTTAAATTTTGCCAATTAGCCATTGGTTTTTTTAATTTCAAACTTGCTGAGGGTTTCCTGTGACCAAAAGGACTAAAATTGAATGCTTTCCTGGTAGATTTTCTTGCTAGTTTGATGGCGGTAGGTGTTACGATCTGGCCCAAGGGTCTATGTGGTTGGTTGCATGATGATTTTGTACCTGGTGGAGTTTGTTTTTGAGCTCGAGAAGCTATTTGCAGGTGGCTGATTTGATTGGTTTTCATGGCTATCCCTGGTGTCCTGTACTGAGCTCGTAGATTTTCATGATTGCAGATCTGCTTGAGATTTTTTTCCTCTAGGTTGCCTGCATTTCTTGTCACTGCATTAAATTTTTGGCTATTTTTGGTTGGTTTAGCTATTGAAACCCTAACCCTAGCTGTCCGAAGCTTGTTGCATCCTACTCTTAGGATTCCAAGGTAGCTAGTGGTATAAATAGTTGCTTTTTTGACTTAGAAGGGGTTATGAATTTTGTCAGTTCTAGTGGTTTCAATTTCTGGTTCCATGAGCGGTTTCTTCATGTAAACATTTTCATCCTGGTTGTATCAAAATTAGGGAAAAACCTCATGTATCTTTTGCATATTGTCTATGGTGTTTTATGAATCAACTTGTAATACAGGGATTTGAATCCACATACTTAATACAGTTTCTCATTCTTGGATCTCTCCTTTAGTTGTTCTTAATGAATTCTGAGTTTTCTAGCTCACTGCATTTGGTTGCTTATGTATATGTTTCATCTCTCAGCCTTGATTTAGAATCAGGTTAAAAGTCTCTGAGTGAAGCATAGATTCATTTGGTTCAATCAGTAAGGATACTTGTAAGTAGTGTAAGAGATGTTTAACTATGTTTATGGCTTGGATTCTCGGATGAATCTAGTAGTTGTCCTTGTGTTCCATGTTCACTTCAAGTATGATGCCCAATGGATAAGGCACTGATCTTAAGCTAGTATCCCTGTGCTGATGCAAAGTGTTGCATGGTTGTCTACATCCTGAAACAAACCCAATTATATTTAATATCTCCAATCCTGCAATCCCTCATAGTCTTGAGGTCACAAGGCCATTTTATACCAAATAGCAATTGAGATTCAATGAATGTCTGGTTAACATTTAGTAGTCTCTTGCTATCATCTGCTTTGTTTAATCCAGTCCAAAGTCCTAAAATGCCATAAGTTACTGGATTAGGTACACCCACCATGGTTTTGCAGAGCCAAAAGTGAAGAGGGCAGTCTTGTCCCTAGAGTTGGTTCAGTTGTCTTGCAGAGCTTTCACACTTGGAGCTAACTACTCCTAACATCAGTCTCAAGGCATATTGGCAGCCCTAGATGGCATAAGAATTTTCAAACACCAACACTAGGACCCCTATGGAGTCACCATGACCCTTTTTGACACATTTGAATGCTCAAGTGTGTCGGAAGGGGTCCTAAGACCCCTTAAGACACACTTGAGCATTCAAATGTGTCTAAAGGGATCATTCCAGATTCTTTAGTGCTTCTAGTGAATCCAAATTTAGTTCTTATAAAGATGAGATGTTAGTGAATGACTTCTTGCTAATACTACTCTTCCACCAGATCTAGATTTCAATCCTTTTGTGGATCTACAGCCTCAATCGTGAGCCCACAGGATTGGCCAAGAGAAAAATGTTATTGTATATCAACTAATTACAAAATTTTTAGTTGAGGAGAAAATATTGCAACGATCAAGAAGAAAATTAACTATGGAAAATCTAGTTATGAATTATGTTAAGAATGAAACTATTAAGGAATTGCATGAATCACAAACCATGAAAATAACCTTTTGCAACAAAGAACATTAAAGCTATAGAATTTATTAACTCTGAATTTAAATGTCTTATCAGCATTTATGGAAGAGATTTCATTAGCATCCATGGAAGAAATTTCATTAACTTCAGACAAAATCATCTAAAAAAATTCATTAACTTCAGGCGAAATCATTTAAGATGGACAAAAACAAAATTGTATTACTCAGAAATGGTAGAGAAAGAAAATGAGATAAACCAAATTTATCAAATTCTTGCAATCCACAGCTTCTCTCTGAGCACAAAATGACAATCCATGGAGCCAAAATTATGGTGAAAATTAAATTCTTCCAGTAAGTCATTTAGAAACATGCTGAATATTGTAACGCATGCTGATTTATAGAGAATTTATGATGGACTATGCTGTGCAAAAGCTCGCAATCCCTGCCATATCTCAGAGTACTGATGAGAAGCAATGGCAAAAGTCTAAGATAGAGGTGGCACCGACATTGAAGCGGCAAGACATTCTTTATAATATCGGGGTGGCGCCATCGAAACGGCAAGGCTTTCCTCATAATATCGCACCACTGTTGATCTCTTCTTTAAATTTATTAATGTGGTCAGTTCTACGGCGCTTGCATAATTTCCAGTACAGCTACTCATTTTACCAAACCCTTCCCCACTCTCCATAATCTTTGACCAGTTCAAAGATCCGTCTGGTTGTTCTTGTTTAACCTCCTAATGACTTTGTTGAGATGCCGGATTATCAACAGGTGTGGTACAATTGTCCGGTTCAACTAGAATCTATTTTTTATATTAATATATAATTAAATAATATTTAATGTAAAATGTATATTATATATAATATTTAATATATATAATATATAATCTAATATATAGTTTTTAATATTAATATATATTAAATAATATTTAATGTAAAATGTATATTATATAATATCTAATATATAATTGATATTATAAATATTTAATATATCTAATATATAGTTTTTTATATATAATATATCATATGAAGGATGTAGAAATGGGAGGGAGAAAGTGGAGGGAAGGGAAAGTGAAAATTAAAAATTTTGCCGTCATTTTTGGGTACCCGAAAATATCGGGTACCCGATTAGGCTCGGTATTGCCTTGTGCACCAAATCTACATGGTCAACTATTGAAATGTCTCAAATACGTGTTTTTCCCCTATTTCTCTGAGTTCCAAACTTCGATAATGTAGTTGACGACTTTTTCTTCACCCGAATTTGATAAAACGAAAAGGGTATTTTAAGGATATTATCAACTTTCTATCGATATAATTGCTGTCAAAATTTGAATTCAGTAAGTAATTATTAGTTATTTTCTAATTGAGCTACCTCTAAAGTGCTGATTTATATACTGATTGAAAAATGACTATAACTTTCAAACGGTATAACATTTTTGAAATCCAAAAAATGTGTCACATTCTATGCTTCGCCTACTATAAGAAAAAAAATAATTGAATTTTGTAAAGTTTTGAATGAGTTAAGGTGGTCAGACACGGAAGTTTTTTAATTCTGAAAACATTGTAGCAAAAAATTCATAATTAATTATTTTTTTGGAATAGAATTACAAAAAAATATGCGTCACATCCGGGCATGAGTCTACTATTTATATATTAAATCTTATAAAAAATAATTATCATTTGATCATGATTAAGGTGGTCAGACATACACCTACTTCTTATTTTTTTCTTGAAATTTTTGTACTGCTGTATTGAAATCTATACTTTTTACCAATTATATTAATTTTTTTTTAGAAAAGGCCTAGTAGTTTAGAAACTACATTCAATTTCCTATAGATTCTATTCTTACAACTTTTTGGTATTAGGTTGATAGCTAGTTCAAATTTTCACGTCAAGTTGACTAACCCTGATTTGCTGATGTTTCATTGCCACTTTTGGGCATAGTTTGGCCCCTCATGATCTTGCACATACCCATGGATATGAATGTTAAGGATTCCCTTGATGACTATGATGATGAGACAGAAAATATTCTTGATCTTTGGACTTTTCTTTGGGAAATGTATGGAGATCCACATATTCCTCCACTTCCAAAAGGTCCAGAACCTCCAGTTGTAGCTCCTTCTCCTCCTATTGATATCACATCTAGTGTTTCTCCTGATGATGCTTGCATTCACATAGCCATGGGTTCAGGTGATTCAATGCAACAAGATATTCATTGTCTTCCAGACTTGGTTCCATTGGATGACTACATGACAGACATTGCAGGGTTGTTTGTGGAGTCCTACATTTCAAATTTGGGAGACTTTATTGATGACATTCATCTTCTCTTTGTTGAGGATGATCCTTCTTTAGTTTTTTTGAGGGAGTATGTTGACCCTCATCTTCATTCTCCACTTGATCTTTCTTTTGAGATTGACATGATTGTGGATCCTTTGATACAACATTTGGAGGACATCTCTTTAACTTTAGAGAAGACATTTGAGTCTTTGGAGATTGATTTTCATGAGTCTCAAACTTCACTTGAGATGTCACATTGCATGGTTTAGGTTGATCATACTCATGTGTTGGATATTCCTATTCAGTTTCCTGAGACATCATACATCTTGAGGATTCTTCCTAGAGATTGGGGAGGATTCATTGATACACCTATGGACTTGTTTCTTCCTAAGGGGAGGAACACTATTCCATTTTCTTGGTGCAGTTTCTATATTGATCCAAGCACACCTATCATGGGTGTACATTCTACATTGAGGGGGAGATTTCTTTCTTCTCTTCCTACTTCATTTGAGGAGGCATCTTTGTCTTTGGAGTTTGATCCAAATTCTTACATGGATCAGTTACCATTGGTTCTTCATTTATCACCTTCTATTGAGCTTAGTCCTGATTGGTTTGTGGCATCTTCATCAACCAAGGACATGGTGACACTTGGGCATACTTCAAAGACATCATACTTCATTTAGATTCCCCTTCCTACTTCCTATCCACAATGGGAAGCCTTCTTACATCTATACTTGGTGTATCTTCTTCCTAAGAGGAGAAATGTTTTTTGTAGGCATTGGACTATGTTTTGTCTTCAAGCACTTTCTATCCTTGGAGGAGATTACTCATTATGGGGAGGATATCATGTCTCCTTGTTTCCTTCCTTTGGGGGGATTTTTTATTGTATATGCATGATGTCTGTCATAATTTGGGGGTCTTGATTACTCCATCCATGCATGCATCTTGTATTCATCTCTCTTTTTGGGGGAGGTTTTTTCCCATGAGGTTTTCCCTCTTTCTCTGCTTTATGAGAGATTGCATTGTTCTTGTAGTTTGTACATGGGTACCTAACATGGCCTAGTAGCCGGGACCCATCTTGCATTGTGAGCTTAAGTGCATTCCCCTAAGTTGCACTTAAGGGGGGGGTGTTGGTGTAATTACATATTCACTAATTACACTTTACTTAAGTTTACTTAGGATAATGCATTTGCATATTAGTTGTCATTATGACACCTAGGAGTTTTCTTTTCATTTTAGCACATGGTTAGGAGAATTTCCACTTTAGGTGTGATAGTTGTCATCACATACCTCTTTGTGTGTGAGATCCACCTTTAGTGCTCTTATCACATTATCATCCTCTCATTGTTGCACATATTGCACATACTTTAATGTACAATGGAGGATGATCTACCTTTGGTGGACATGTGATTCCACCTAGTGTGGGTGATATCTTATCATCTCCTTATCATGTAGTCTTATTGCATTGCCTATATATTTAGGCACTCCTACTTTGTATTCAATTCAATTGGCTATAATCAATTATTTGATCATTTTGCCTATCTCTCTTGTGCTATCTCTTGAGCTTCTAGATCTTGGTGTTTATTCTTTGCCTTAGGAAAATTCTTACATGGTATTAGAGCGATATCAAAATTCTTACAATTTTTTCGTATCTGATGAAAAAGGAAGCCCACGTGGCTATTCCATACACTCTCCTCCATTTTGATCGTGCTCATGAATTTTTTGCAGCCAAAATCTACTGGTGTTTCCTCTTTTTCTGCTATGGAGTTCTGCATATGTCATTTGCCATGGGCCAAAGCCATGAAGTAGGCATGTAGTACGATCTCACATAGCATGGAGGGAAGGGCACCCGATTTGCTGCAAGAGCACCGTAGCTGATGTAGTAATGCACTAGCCTTAGAATCCTCCCATGCCCAATTCTTTCTTCATCACACTCACCCAAACTTCCATTGTAGCTTTCAACTCCCTTGGATTTGATGGCGAGATCAAAGGATCCACTACTGCCAGTGTGGTTGTAGGATGATGCGTCAGACATCCAGTCAGATGCCAACTGGGAATTAGTCACCACCACAATACACACAGTACCTAAAAATGTCGCTATTTGCATTCTTGTTGCTACCATTGAAGGGAAGGTCTCCACTAAACCTATGAAGAATAAACCAGTAAAGAATGTGAGCGTCTAGGAGCGGAGTGGATGTGAAGAATAAATAAAAAGAGAGCGATTAGTGCGCCAGGCTGTGTGAGTGAGAAGCGGGATAGAAATGTTAATTATTGGGATGATTGGTAGGTAGTATTTTATATATATAAAAATATAATTATATTTGTAATTTTTATTTATGAATTTTTTAAATAAATCACTTCCTTTGCGAAGAAAATGCAATCTGTTACAATGCACATGTAAATTTGATTTATTTAATAAATTCAATGTCTCAATATAAATATTTAATATTGAATTAGAACATAGTATCTATTTATATTTTCAAGGCAATATTTTAGGAGAACTGTGGAGTAGAAGGGACCACCAAAAGAGGAATGTGAGGTGGAACAAGAGGGCTTTGGCGAGGACAATCTCTCCTTCCCAACACTTTCATTGTCAAGGTCCCAAATTAAATTAGTCTATACAATAATATTTTATAACTATAATAAACCAATAGAATTTAAAGTAATGAGGAAATACCATTTGAAGAAATATGAAAAATTGTTATTAGAGTATAAAGATGTTGCATAAGAGAATATATCAAATGGATTATTACCTATATAAAATATTGATCATTATTGAAATTAATATAGAATAATTTTTTTTTATAAAGAAATCACCAAATATGATGACACAACAAGGAATCAAGAAATGAACCAGCAACTATAAGAATTAAATATGACTTTGTAAATCTTTGACAAAAATCACTACATTTTTCACTTTATATGTTGAGGAATAGGATATATGTAAAATATATGAAAGCACTATCATTTAATGCTTATTTGTAGATGGGCTACCAAGAGATCTATAGTATTAGATGCCTAAAACATCAAACAATTAATAACATAACTGAATCTAATAACCATTTCATTTATTTACTAAAATTTATTAAATTTTATAATAATTTTGCTTTAAGTTAAAAATATTTTATGTTAATTATTAAATATAATATTTATGTTTGAAAGAAGGTAACACTTTTATATTAATTATTAAAAACTAATTAATTTATAAAAATATAAAGATCAGTTTGGAAGAATAATAGTTATGAAAATAATTTTAACATAATATAATATTATCAAATTGTATAATGAAAATTTAAATATTTTATACAGATTTCAAAAAATCAATCAGTTAAATAAAATATACCTAAAAAATTAATTTCAATCACACAATTATCAAATGACAAAAAAAAGTTTTAGATGAAATTGTAAATAAAGGGTGAAAATTAGTGAGTCCAAAGATGCAAAGTTGATACATGGTATATAAATTATATAAATAATTTACATATCCTCTAATAATTTATATAGTTTGAAAAATGAGTGCATTACCAAATACTATGAATTGAAAAGGTTTCCATCCTAAAATAAATCTTGGCTTAGAGTTGAGGTTCGTGTTAGCATAGTTCTAAAAAAAGTACTTCATCTTTACAAAATAAATGATTATCTCTTATAAATGAAGACAATACTTATAATCAGATCCATTAGATTTCCACAATCCATATTACTGATTTTAGTTTCTGGATTCAATTGTGTAGCATTATTTTTGACCAATGTTTTGGATCATTTTTTGCCAATGTTTCGCAGCACCCTGATGATGGATCATGTAGTATGATCCGAAACGTTGGTCAAAAATAATGCTACACAATTGAATCTAGAAACTAAAATCAATACTTATAATGTTATCAATAGTCTACGTATACATGTATATAGTTGTTGGGTCAAGCATTAGATATTTTGAAAGCATATTTTTAAAGATAGATATATACATAGAGATCACAATATTCTTGAGAAAAAGCTTGTACTTCTTTTTTAATTTTTTTTTAAAAATTAAATGAGAGGGATGCCCATGCACATCGCTTACACATTTCCATAATTTTGGTTTCAAAATTATATAAACACGTTAAACATTATGATAATCTAGAGTAAATAAATAATTAATATATAATTATTCAAATTCAAATTCTATAGTATATAAGATATCTAATAAAAAAAATTGAAATTGTTTTAGAATTTAATAAAAATGACCATAAAGGGGTGAAATGATGCCCTCCACCTAAATGCTAAAGATCTATGACAACAAGGTGTCCATTCCCATTTTCAATAGAGTAAATAAAGAAAATTAAAAAGGTTAGTCATCCGTTAATGTAAAACTTTTTTCTTGGGGTCGCTAGAAATGGGTAAAGACGACATTTAGAATAACTATGCTCAACTTGCTTCCTCATTGGTTATATTGAATGTTATAAGACCTACAAGAATAGAAGTACACGATAAATGTGCCCTAATGGAATCCTATAATTGATAAATGTGTTGAAATAAAAAGGCATCTAATTTATTGTAATGAGCATCCTTTAAAGAATATTGACGAAAAATAATAGCATATTGGAGTCTCTATCGACTGAATAGGAGAATGGGCATGAAATAGTGGATGTTGATTAATTTATTTTCAATCAATGCATATAAGAAAATGAATTCGTCAACAATTCCAACTTTTTATGGAATTGATCTTTCCTTGTAGACTGGTCATTCTCTTCTCGAACCAATGAAGAAAGCATGGTATATATTCCTAGCTTGGACCATCCTCTCAATAAACATAGTATAGGATATTATTCAACAAATTAATAGGAGTAACATCATCTTTCTATTATATGACAATATTACATAAAATGTATAATAGATGAAAATAATACGCCTCAAATTTAATATAAATGACATCAATTGACAAAATGTCTCCAAATATAAACATTTGACATAATGTAAAGGGGTGAAATGATGCCCTCCACCTAAATGCTAAAGATATGACAACAAGGTATGATGCTAGAGCATCAAGGATGTCAAAGAAATGTTACTTCAATCAACAAAAACAATAACAATATTTTATTACAATTAGTATTTTTTTGCTTATTATTATACATAATTAATGATAAATTTATGATATAAGAAAATTCAAAAATTTAGGAAATTTTTGTTATTGAAAGTTTATTTTTTCAATTTAAAAATAAGATGACGATGATGATGTTTGTGTGTGTGTGTGTGTGTGTGTGAGAGAGAGAGAGAGAGAGAGAGAGAGAGAGAGCATCTATGTGATAGAGAGAGGTGAACAGTAAATGGAGGTGTAAGATAAGATAAATATAGGGAGGGAGAAAGAAGTGTCTATGTGTGTGAGTAGAATTTGGGCTACTCTACAATACTATTTGATATATAACATGCTCGACACATCTTGCCAGTAATGATCCTGTTATTTCTACCCATGAGATACATTCCCATACAATGCTTGAAACTGTATGTTAAGGCATGTGGAATTAAATGTGTTTGCTTTGTTGGGATATGTACTACTTAGAATTGATAAATTGCTTTGTGAGAATCTAGAGTTAATATTTGTGCTATACTATTTTAGAAATCCTAAGAAATTGTACCTATTTCTCACTTCTATTCCTTATAACTTGTAATCCTGATTTGTTGTGCAGACATTTTGAGATGCAAGGCTATTGTGATTGATGATTTCTTCTAGCATGATGATCTCCATAGGATTCATAATGAAGAAAGGACCACTTTCTACATCAGCAATACAATGACATCATTTAATATAACACTATCGACATAACCCTTGCACCCTTCAAAGATACAAGTACTAGTTTAATAGAATCTATGCTTTGATTCCCTTTACAAGCAAAGACAAAGAAGAAAAGAAGCCGATTCTATTTTTTTAACAAATTTCAACATAATGTATATATTGAAACTTTTCCCTTATTACATTTTTTGACAGACCAAAATCTAGCAACCGCAGATCACGAAAAGAACTTAACACAATAAAAAAAGGGAAGGTATTTAAATAAAATATAATGAATATTCCAATCTGAAAATACATATTCCCGATAGCCAAACCAAAGAGGAAGCACCAGACGACAGTATTAATCTATCTCAAAGCAATGGTGATCAAATTGAGGAGTCAAACTTTAGTTTTCACCAATTAAAAGAAACAGGCCATACTAATACTAACATCACAACATCAAGTAATCTACAACATTAACCTATCAAAAATGTGATTATCTATAACACAAAAAAAAAAAGCGAAAAACAAAAGAATTTCTCAACTGACGAAAGTCCAATTTCGATTCAAAATCCCCCAAAAGAAATCCAGTGCCACCCAAAAGAAGAAGAGAAAGACCATTTTAATTCCCAAAATCCGCTCAATACCGCGGACGGAAAGAAAACTAAAAAAAAAAAACTTTCCCGATTCCTCTTTTCAATAATAATATATTTTATTATTTGTTTCTATTTTATAAAAAGAGTTTCCTATTTAATAGGAAAGAAATTTTTAATTCAAAAATTATTTTCAACTCAACTCACTCATCCTATTTTGAATAAATATGTTATAATATTAAAATCAATTAAATTGACCTTCCCTTATTAACTATAAAAACAATTTATTTAATTATAATATTTTTAAGGTTTATCCTATAACATCTATGACAACATTAACAAAACCATAATAACAATATCATAATAATAGTAAATATAATGATATTACTAGGAGTTGCACACTTGATTTTCAAGAAGGAACGAGGTTTTCTTGCAAATTTTAATTGTTCGTGTCAATTTTTTTACTAATTTATATCATATTATTGATTGCAAATAAATCATAAATGAAACACAATAAAATTCAATCGTGTGACCTTTCTAAACATATAAACATATAATGTTGTTGGACCTTTTTAAATTGAAAACTAAAAATTATATATTATTTTTGAAATATGTATGCAAACATGCAATTTTTATTTTTTGAATTTAGAAATAATTTTATGTTTAAGATTTACAAACAACTAATATGTTAAATATTTTTTATAAATTAAAAATTATATATATTATTTTTGAAATATTTTGTATGTAGATAATTTTTATTTTTTCAAATTTAGAAATATTATACTTTAATGATAAAAACTTTGATATTTCTAAATTAAACATTCAAATTTTACACACACACACGCGCATGTGCTTCCTCCCTCTCCCAAGATGTAAACCTTGATCTCTTCACCTCCCCCTTTTTTGTCCATTGTTATACATATATCTTTATACATATCTTTCTACATATCCCTCAACCCCTCTTTCCTTCTATTTCTCTAAAGCTCTACACTTATATTTCTACCTCTTCATCACTCCTTCCTCTATCTCATTGTCTCTCTCCTAAGATCTAGACTTGTCTCTAAACCACTCCCTCCTTTCTTTCTTTCCTCTTTTCCCTTCATCATAAATCTATGACTAACCCTATGTCCCTCCTTGGTCCTTCCCTCCCTATTCTCAATCTCCCCTCTCTCTCTCTAGTCCCTATACACATCTTTTTATATATCTCCTTCTTCCCTCTTACACTCTCTCTACTTATATTTCTCTCCCTCCCCAGCTCTCTACCTCTCTCTACCACCCTCCTTTCCTCATTATTTGTTTGGATCTTTAGATCTCTTTTTATTTTAGTGAACTAAATTAATCCTTTATAGCATTCAGGATATACCTTTGACTTGATGCAATATTAAAAAAGGTGTAAATATATAAACTCGTATAAAAAACATAAAATATATGCTCGATCTATGCACCACACTGTAGTCCTCTTTACCAAAAAAATATAAAATATATGCTCGATCTTTGAATGTCCCAAAATTCTCTTATTTGCAATACTTGTTTACCACAGGTACACACACTAAGATGGGAAAATTGTTGGGGTCGTATAGCTCTAGGTTTGCCTTAATCAAACCCCCACTTTGGCGTTCCCACCTCCATGGATAGCTAGATAGATGTAGTTGATAAAGTCAATAAGAGACAAGTTATAGTTAAATTCTTGCTTAATGGAGGGGAACCCTTTACATAAAGACAAGCAATAAGAATGGACATTTCTTGAGGGAGGAGAGCCCTTATTACACAAAGAACCAATGTAAAGACAAGTAGTAGAAATGAGCCTCACTTGAGGAAGGAAACCCCCTACTATAGAATAGATTAATGACCCAAGTATGCTAATATCAATAAATTAGCTTAGTAAATTTAACATGATATAATAGGATAAGACAGAGATAAAGATAGTGCTACATAGTGTAGATCCTCCTCCTCAAATGAAGACAAATTGGGCTATGTGAGAAATCTGATAGAGCTTTTCTTTGACGTATTAACAAATGAGAGAAATAATGAGAGTTAAAGATATAAGAGTCTAAGAGAAAGAGAATGAGAGAGCCCGAGAAAGTGAAGAAAAAGAAAAATAAAGGCTTTTATGGTTCAAGGTGGGCGGTGATAGCCATTTCGTATGTGCCAAAGATAAGGGACACACACCAGAAGAGGTGTTAGATGCAAATATGCTTTTAAATTCTGAATTTTATGCAGATGAGTGCACGTCACACAAACATCTTCTCACCATGCTATTGTCTGATCATATGAAGTCCAAATTTAGATGGGAGGTCATGTACACTGTGATTTGGAGGCTCATGATGTCAGAATATGAATATTTGATCATGAACCTTAGTGATAGATGCACAAGGCTCAATGTGTGAGTGTCATAAATGCATAGACACAATTTTAGAACACTACATTTTACCCCAACTTTAGTGAGTCAATCATGACTAGCCCGAATAGGTGCACTAAATTTCAAAAGATAAAATCTATTGAATACATAAAGTGGATTTATTACCTTAGTTCACTAAAATAAAAAGAGATCTTATTTCATGATTTATATGAGTGTATATCCTTACACCTTTTTTAATATTGCGTCAAGTCAAAGGTATATGCTTATGAGTACGTGATCTTATTTCATGATTTGTATGAGTGTATATGCTTACGCCTTTTTTAATATTGCATCAAGTCAAGGTAAAACATAAAACACATCACAAGATGTAGACAAAATTATGTGAATTCTAGCTGGTGCAAGCAACAAGGATGAGGTGGACATCAACTGGTTGAAATTAATAAACAACCACAAGGATTATTTTTTATTATGTGTTGAACTTTAAAATAATGTTTGCATGTTTTTGCACTAGGCTTAAACGTCTATAGAAATCTTGAGGAGGCTAGATTATTAGGGATCTGCCTATGTCTTTTACTAAGTTGTGATGCACCATATACTATATTATTATTGCACATACATGAAAAGTAAGATAATGGATAGTGCAAATTTGTTGGAAGAAAAACTTGTTCATTTTTCTCCTTTAGTTCCATATTGAATCTCCATATCTTGGGGTACCATGTCCTCATTACAAATTAGAGTGTCCTACCCAAATTCTTATGACACATTTTAAATTTCTTTATGCTTAATCCGTAGATGCAAATTGTATCATTTCAACTATGCAAATGACAAAAGAGTGAGCTAAGGTCACTAGAATTCAATATGCTAACTAATGGAATTGCAGGCTAGAGGTACTAAAACAACTTACCCCCCTCCCCGATTTTATTTTTTATCAAAAATAAATAAATAAATAAAATATTCAACCTATTAAGAACTCCACAAGAGTATATTTTATAGTCATTAAATCTACAAAAAGGGTAAACAATTTCTCATATGTCATAATGGCAAAATATATGTAATTTGGACAATAATGTTTGGTAACATGACATTATGTGTTTTCCTCGTGCACATTATTAACTATCTTTTTTCATAAAAAATATAATTAGCTAACACATGTTTCATAAGGAAAAATGTAGTTGAGATAAAGATCTACATTAGTTGTAGCAGATAAATGGAAGGTCAAAGTTTCATTGCCCTCTTCTAAAGTGTGGAATAAACAACATAAAATAAAAGAGAGAATACCGCAAGTTCTTACATACAACAATCACATCTACTAATTCCAAAATCTATTCTAACATACATTCACACCCTAATGCAAAAAGCTACATTCATTGTAATAACAAGTTCTACTCCCTATTACACCTTCAACACAAGAGAAACATGAGGCTCCAGTTCAAGGATTTCCCTAATATAGAGTCAACATAATACTCGTGTGGGAAAATTTAAATATTTGAATGTGGACTTTTGACATCTAAATAATTGAAATTAAATTTTCCCAATTATTAATTTAAATAAGTTTTTAAATATTATTAACTAAATTCAACAATCTTTAAATTAATGATTAATATTGGTTAAAATAAATGAATATTTAATGTAATAGATAGATATATTCTTCTACACACTGAATTTTAAATATTCCGGAAACCTCATTAATGCTTGAATGAATGTTTAGTCGTTCCTAAACATAGGGCAATGCTTTTATCACATTAAAATAAATGGACATCCCATGTTAATCTTTGTTTTTCCGGACCCAAAATCAACTTCAACAAATGGGAAAGTATGACACTCGCATGTCGCTAACGACAAATGAAAAGGAATCGTAGAGGAAATAAGCTTTCCACACAACGATTCAAAGAACCGTAGTGGAAACTAAGTCCATCCCATTTTAATCTATTATTTTTTCGGATCCAAAATCATCTTTCAACAAATGGGAAAGTATGATACTGGAATGTCGCTTACGGCAACAAGTGTGCGGCGTGCCAAATGGAAAGGAATGGTAGTGGAAATAAGCTTTGAACACAATAACGGAAAGATTCGTACTGGAAACAAATCTTCCAAACATTATGTAGAAAATGTGCTAGTGGCATACATCATTTTGGATTTCTTTTAGGATACGGTGTAGGCGCAAATGTCTTCTGCTCTTGTCGAGTCAACCATGCACTCTGCTATTTACTTCAATGCGCTACTTTCCTTCCTTCGTATCTTCTCGTTCTTGCGCTTTTGCTCCCATAGAAAATGTCGTTGCAACCACAAATGAATTGTGGAGTTGTGTTTTGCTTTGTAATCTGTGTCTGTACTTTTGTGGGCTTTGCCTCCACTGAAGAATGCGTTCCTGAAAAGTGCGGTTCCATGAATGTGAGTTACCCTTTCTGGCTTCACAATTCTCATTGTGGGTACCCTGGTTTTCAGTTGATATGCGACAAGAATTCTTCTGGGATTCTCGCTCCATATCTTCCTGCTTATGTCGCTAATATTACCTACAGAAGTTTAACAAGATCCTATCATAGGATTTGGGAGATCAATTACTCCGGGCACGTTGTGATCAGCTCTAGATCTCTTAAAGCCATTTCGTGTGCGGGAAGAGAAGAGGCAGACGCATTCATTTTGTTTCACTTACCTCCAGAGGGCCCTTTCACTATTTCCATGGCCAATAAATTTGTGGTTGTTGGCTGCAACACATCGGAAGTTATGCATATGATAACTTTGGGGGAGAAGCGAGATGCATAGCAGGGTGTGTCAGTCAAAGTGATCCACCATACTGCACCTACGGCTGTTGTGAAATTACACTGCAAGATAATTATAAGTGGTTAAATTTCATGGGAGGAGGTCTTGTTTACCTTAACGCTAAGAAGAATTGTGGCTTCTCTACCATATTAGACCCGTCTACCTTCACAACGGGGGATGATAGAGAGGACCTCTACTGGGGATATTTTATGAAGGTTCGTTATGGTCTCCGCCTTAACTGGGGTATTGGCTTTCAAAATTGCTCCATGGCTAAAGCAACTGCCAGTTACTCTTGCTCCTCCAAAGCAGAATGCATCGACTCACCTTCACGTAAAGGGTATGTATGCAAATGTCCTCCAGGGTATGAAGGGAACGGTTACTCTAATGGCACAGGCTGCACAGGTATGACCTCCGCACCCTTATCATGGTTTCTCATTTTTATGCTTAGTTTGAAGATGTTGGCACTATAATTTCTTTTAATTGGGAGGAAAGAACTGAGGTTTTTGCATGATATTAAGTAGGTGTTCTGAATATCAATTTTGTATGTTATGTCTATAATCTGTATGGCAAATTTAAAAAATAAAATTAGAATTTGTTTGTTATATCAAAAATATCTATTTATTGAAGCTTTCGTAATATATTCATTATCTCTGATCTCCTCGATCACTTTATCAAGAAGTTTTATAATAGTCTGAATGAATACAAAATCATCTTATCTTACCAGTTTATTGGTATGCAACAATTTTTCTGTATCTTTTTCTAATTTTCTTGAGAAATAAAGAAAAGAGACAGTGCCATAAATTTTTAATTGATTTTACGATTATTTGATCACAATATCAATCCGAGACACAATTTGTATTACAAATTGCTTCAAAATGTCGTTATTTTGAACAATTCGAAAAGCAGACAAAAATAGAAAAAAACTCATATATATACATAGACAGCACCTTTTAGGTAGACCATACCAATTGTACTTTTCTAAGTCTTATTTTAATCTCCTACAAACTTCATAGCGAAATTAATATTCCAACATATTTGAGTCTGTTTTAGGAAATTTCGTTTTTAATTTAAACCAAATCTAATAATGAATTTTAGAATCTCCATTCTTCTTGTTAATGTGGGCATTAATTATTATGTTTTGTATTAAGTAATCATTTTTTTAAGGAAGTCTCCTATCATCATGCTTTGATGATATGCAGATATTGACGAATGTAGTAATGAAAGCCTGAATACGTGCGTCAAACCATCCAAGGGAGGTGCATGCCTTAATTTGCCAGGTTCTCACAATTGTTCATGTGCAAAGGGTTACGCTGGAGATGGCTTTAAAAACGGCTCAAGGCGTGAGTCAGAAAGATCAAATAAAACCGCCATGTTTGCAGCTATAGGTGACTATACTCAAAATCAAATATCTTTAATTGAGTCATTTGAAAAAAAATGCGTCTATAGTTAATAACTTTTCTGTTTGCTATGTCTCCAGGCTCTGTTTCTGCATTCGTTGGAGTTTCCTTAGGAGCGTGCGTATTAATCTCGTTGCTGAGAATGCGTTACCTGAAAAATGCAAGGGACGAGTATTTCCGACGCAACGGAGGTTCTCTACTAGAGAGAATCCTCGCAGAAAAGGGAAAACAAATCGAGGGGAAAGTCTTCAGAATCTTCTCTGAAAATGAGCTCAAAAGTGCCTCCAGAGATTATTCAGATGACATGAAGCTTGGCAGCGGTGCTTCAAGCACGGTATACAAGGGCATCCTTTCAAATGGGACAGCTCTGGCCATTAAAAAGTTCAAGGAACTTCCCGTCGGTGTAGAAAGCGAGGAAGCCATGAAGCAGTTTATCAACGAAATCGTGATTCTCTCGGGTCTCAACCACAAAAATGTGGTGAGCTTGACTGGATGTTGCCTGCAAACACAATCTCCTCTTCTTGTATATGAATTTGTTGAAGGGGGAACAATTTCTCATCAGCTGCATTCGGGCCATTTGACATGGCAGAGTCGCCTGCAGATTGCGATGGGTAGTGCAGATGCTTTGGCATATCTCCACTCAGAATTAGATCGGCCCATCATTCACAGGGACGTGAAATCAACTAATATTCTTGTGGACAATACCGTCACTCCAAAAGTTGCAGATTTTGGCATATCTCGGCTACTGTGTGGGAATGACACCCACCTCACCACTAATATAATGGGCACCTGCGGTTACATGGATCCTGAATACTATGACACGGGCACGCTTACTGAAAAAAGCGATGTCTACAGCTTCGGTGTATTTCTTGCGGAGCTTATCACAGGTCGTGATCCCCTGTCTCCTGGAAGACCTCCACAGGAAATCGTGTTGTCCAAGTTTTTTCTTTGCAAATGTAAGGATGACTGTCTGACTGATATTTTGGATCCAAACGTGAGAAACGAAGAGAACCAGGATCAAATGATTGCTGTCGCATGTTTAGCAAGAGAATGTCTTTGTCCGGAAGGAATGGGAAGACCGACCATGAGAGAGGTGAAGAAAAAGCTTGAGGAGATTGCAGGTTCCACAAACCTCATCACATCAATCTCATGTTCAAACGTCCTCACCGACCAAATCTCATGTGAGACTCAAACTGAGTCGACAAATTCAGTGTTTCAGCTCACAGAGATGTCCAAGATGCAAGGACGCTGATCTTGATTTAGTTTTACCTTTATTTTGAAGTTTCCATAAAGTAAAAACATGGTCTGTCTGTACATGCTAGGTATTATTAGCTATTATTAGTATTGTGGTTCCAACCCGAGATTACATGATAAATATATCATTCCAGTTCCCTACTGTCATTGGGAGGGTTCTATCAGCATGTCATGGAAGTTTGAAATCTTGGAGCAGTTATAAGCCGGGGAGCTCTGTTATTTTCTTTGGTCTTAGGTTTAGGTTGGGTGTTTGTCTGAATAGTCAGTTCTTTGTTCTGCTGCTGGTGTGTGTTCACTGTTCACAAACATTTGGTTCTTTGCCTAATTTGTGCTCATTGGTAAAGGGTTTGAAGTTATGGAAAATAAAGAAGATGGAAGGGTTCTTTGCTTAATTTGTTGTTCTGCTGCGGGTGTGTATTCACTGTTGACAAACATTTGGTTCTTTGCCTAATTTGTGTTCTTTACTTAATTTGTGTTCATTGTTAATTTAAATAAATTAAATGGAAATTTTAAGGTGATTCAGTTTATTGGTGTTTGTAAAATAATTTTTTAATTTTTGTATAAAAGAAAAGAAGCTTGTAATGATCATGCCATAATCTATTTTCTTGATATGATCAATTTGAAAAGAATATAAATAGTTCTTTTATAATAGTCTTAATTATACATAAATGTAATAGTATTCTATATTGATTTGATTAACGTATTCTAATCTTTATATAACTTTCTATTGCTTAATTGAAATAATATTTTGTAACTTTAAATTCTTACATATAATCTTAATTTAAATAAAATTCATTTTTTAAAATTTTTTTTGCGAAAGATCCTAATAATATAATAGTATACCTAAATTACTCATGAGATGAGAATATTAAAAATCTTAAATTCACAACTTGAAAAAATAGATTGAAAAAAAGAAATGAATAGATATAAATTAGCATTAAGAGAAGTAGAAAAGAAGAGGGTGATGCACCTAGAATTTGATTGATCTATTGTTAGAATGGCTTAGAAAAGAGTTCTAGATACTAAAAACCATAATGGATTATAATAGAGTTCTAGATCTTGTACACCATAATGGGTTAGATAAGAGTTATTGAATGGATTGTAGAAATCTGATATCTTTGATTTTGGATGTTATTAGATGTTAGAAAATTTGCACTAAATAAAAAGAAATAATGTGGATGTATGGATCAATGTAGTAGAAAATATAAAATAATGACAATATTAGGATATTTGTACTAGATAAAATCAAATGGTAGGAATTCTAGTGTACAAATGAGATTATCGTAAAACTTTCAAAGGACAATTTTCAATTGTATAGATTGCACAATTAATCATAGACACATATGATACACGAAGGCAAAAAGATGGATAGGAGAACACATTGGGCTTATGGAAAGAGAGAGTAGTTACACAAACTAAAATTCAATTGTCTAATACAAACTAATTATGATGACTTGTATAGAATGGAGAGTATTGGCTGAAAGTATTGGTAAAATATAAGATCTATTAGATAAATAAGTGAAAAATAGAATGTGTACAAATAAAATGATTTATAGTTGATGCTGAAGGATGATTTACCCGAAATGCTTTTGCATCAAAGTTATTAGCGCTTAATAGACTTTATATGAATAGTTAAAATTGACAAATTAGAAATTAAGTTCATATCAATCTAAAACCAAACCCTTGACACTTGGGATCAACCTTAAGAGTTTTATAGACTACTCATATTTCCAGAGGTTTATTGTGTCAGGAAAGAAAGTTTTTTACGTTAGCAAATTATTCCATCATAATTATATGTTTTTTTCTGACGCTTTCTTCAAAGTAACCATCCCAAGACACATGAATTCCTTTGATTCCTTCTAGAAAAATAATTATGACGACTTATATAGAATGAAGAGTATTAGCTGAAAGTATTGGTAAATCATTGGAACTATTGATCGTTCTTAGGGCCATGAAATTCCTTTTCTTGAAATTTCCCCCATGAGTTACATGACTCAATGTTTCAGTTGCAGATGTCGGCTATTAAGTCTATGGATCAAGTCTTTCCTGCTTGTCGCGAGCAAAGAAAACTGGAATGATGTTTCCACGCAATGTCAATATACACTGATTTATTGTGATGGCGACAAACGAAAAGAGACAACTTTGCTGACACTGTGTTTTAAAAAAAAACTCATTCCAAGCAATTGCACGGCAGATTGGAGATAAGATTCGATATCTCAGTATACAAGGTTAAGACCTAAGTGATTTGGTAAAAAACTATATGAAAAATTATTATTACACTATAATATATTTTAAATGACTTCTTTTATTGCAATATTTCATATTTGGTTGTCTAATCTCATGTTTCCATGTCTCACAAGGTCCTCGAGAATGGAACTAAATTTTGGTGAGGAATAGGGAAGGCAAGAATCAAAATTTTGAATCCTATAATCTTACAAGGTATTTTTATACCCAAATGAATACAATAAAATAATAATCAAATAGAGTATGATAAAAATAACATCATGTGAAAATATAGATGAGCTAATAATTTATGACAAAAGAATATTTAAGCTTTATTTGCAAGTGTCAAAAACATAAATTGTTCCATATATATAGTTATGACATCTATAATAATATTATACGTGCTTTCTTTTATAATTTCTTCATCATCCTATTTTCTCTATCTCCTTACTTCTATTTGTATTCTATTCTATAATTATGTCTACAATATGGATGTTTCCAAGAACTATAATAAACATATTTTCCTATAAACTCTAGTTGGTATTATGTACCTCATCCCATTTTGGTAATGTGTAATAGATTTTGTATCATATTTTTTATTATATCTTGTCTACCAATAGTTTCTTTTGGTTCTATTAGAATCATGAAATTTTTGTGGCTCGTGATGATTTGTTCATATTCTCCTTGATTTGATCTCGTAGATTTTATTGTTGTAATATTTTAGATGAAACTCTATGATCTATCATTAGAAAAAGAGAGAAATAATGAATCTAATTATTTCTCCATTTCTGTAATGATGGATTAGAGAGTTTGATCTGAAATGTTGGCAACAATAAAATCTACAAATTCAAATCTTCAAGAATATGAGTATAATATTTATTCAAACTATATCCCATGATGTATAATAATAAACATCAAATTTTGATTTTAATTTTTCCATCATTTTTTACTAGTTGATATGAGAAACCTTGACATACATTTGTACAATATATTATATTTTCATTGTATTTAAGGATATTTAATATACCATTTAGATAGAAGCATGGAAACGAAGATAATATAAAACAAGGTGAAATGATTATTATATACTTCAATTCCTAAGTAACAAAGAACTAAAATCTACATCATTTGTAAATAAATCTAGGGGCTCTAAAATTACTAATTATAAACATTAAATGGTCATGTTCTTCATAGTTTAGCTAACTCTATAAAGTAGTTTCCTATCATAGTATTTATATACTATGAACATAGGTCTTGTTGGTACTTTTTCTTTCTACTCCTAGTCCTAAATGATTAGTCAAGACTCAATAATGTTTCTCTATAGAATTATGACTTGACATTAAATACATTATCAACAAACCAAGGACAAGAAAATCCAACATTAACAAGGCCTTGCTCATAAAATGAGCAAATCCTCCTACTCTTCAAGCTCAATTAGACCTAGGGGGTGTTCATTGTTATGCATGTGGAGCCTAATCAGACTTATCCACGGGGTCAAGGGGCAGAGCCCTAATTTCATTATGTCAAAAATACTTGTAAAAAGGGCTTAGGGTTTGAGATTGAATGTATGAGGGATTATTGTAGCTTCCTATGACGGTATTGAGTTGCAAGTTTCAGATTGTAATCGCTAGATAATAATAAAGATATTGGACTTGCTGTTGGTGGACGTAGCTCAGGGATTGGGTGAACCATGTTAAATTCTGTGTTATTGTGTTCTCTCTTGTTTGTTAATATTTGCATTTTTTGCTTATTATCATAACATTCATTCTAACAATACTTGAAGATATACTCAGACTTATTTAATAGAGTATTGCACAATAGATAATGTTCTTACCAAAATATGTCAAGAGACATAAAATATTACACTGGGATGACTTAAATCTTGAGAAGACTTCATTGATTAGCTATGAGAACATAATAATTACAATAACTTACAAAACAAAACAAAACAAAGAACGAGTTCATCATGTTTTGAAAATGATTGTAGCTGAGGATGAGGAAAGACAATAAATCAGACCAGTGTCTTATCCATTGGGGAGTCATTCATGAAATAAATTCACAAGTAATATCCTAAGCGCAAGTTTAATGAATACCAAATCATTGCTGCATTACAATGGAGAATCCATTTTTAATAAACACTATAAATATTCTTCAATAATCCTAAATGAATACACATAATCACCACTACATAACTGAAAGCATATTTAAATTGTTCCTTGAATAAAATTCATCAATTACACACTCAAAACAACAAATATGCACTAAAAATCCTTACAATATTTGATTGTTCAGATTGAAATGATTGCATGAAACACTTTAGAGACATTTACAATCAACTTCTATCTAAGAAAGCTTAGATTAAATTGTATAATATCACTTGAGAATATTTACATTATAGATCTTAACATTAGAAATCATAAATTTGGCCTATCTCTTACACAAACCCAAAACTAAAATAGAATTTGAATCCCAATTGAAAAACTCTAGGCTGGAACCTCTTCAATAAAGAAGAATAAGACTAAAAATAGAAGAGGAAAATAACTCCATGTTTTCTTTGTTGAAGACATCTGTCCCTCTTCCAAACTAATTCTGCTCGCTTATTCTTCCAACTCATCAAACTAGAAAACTACTCTCCAACCTCTTGATCTAACCCTGCCACATCACACTGCTTCAATTTGAAAAATTTGATTCTCCATTTGAGCTACACTTTGCTACTTGTCTATCTTGCAACTAAAAACTTGTCACATGTTTATGCTCTTCCCCTATAATTATGGTAAGATCATCTTCACATTTGCAACGTTGTGAAACATAATTTTTCTTAAATGGAAAATAGAAATATTGCACATTATGCTTCACTTCACATTATTTTGTAAGGTAAAAACTATATCCCCCTTTCATTTTCATAGAGAAACCTTTGTAAAACAATTTCACCTTACAAGAAAAAATATTCTGCCAAACACTTGGACTTATTCCCCACTGTTGCACTTCCTTTTGCTCTTTTTTTTGTGAGTTATATTTTCATCATTTACCATATATTGTTGTTACTATTTTTTTTTTACCACTCTTGACATTTTCTGTGACAAACTTTTAGCTTCTAAGTAAAAACATTTCACAGGTTGGCTGCATCTTTCACCTGTACATTTACCTTTTAATCCCACTCTATTTTTGATGAATTTATTTTTATTACTGAGAGAATCCACTTGGCTTCATTTTAATCCCATTTCACTATTTTGTGAAAACATTTCACTATAAAATATTGTCAAGGTAAAACAATTTGATTTTTGTGCATTTTTCTCAAACTAAATCCTTTATAGGCCCGTTTGGTTGCTAGAATTAACCCGGAATTGGAAAACGGGAATTGGTTTCTGTTCTCAAAATTAAATTCCCAATTCCAATTCCATGCCTCAATTCTAATTCCAAGTTCTGAGGAGAATTGGCTCAATGCTCATTTTGGACCAAAATTAGAATTGGCCTATATCAATTCACCAATTCCTGTGGTATTTACCCAAATATTCTTTTTCTACTTTTTAACACTTTGTAAAATTGTTTTATGTTGGGTGCAATAAAAATTTGATGTGTTGTATACCTGTGTAGGAATATTTCACCTCTTTCTTACTTTTGAGTAAAAAATCTATTAATCCTTCATTCTCCAAATAGCTTCTATAGTCCATCTACAACATCTGACACACACATTTTCCATCATGTGTCGTTCCACAACTTCATCCCTACCATCAGCGATGAAAAATAGAAGAAAAGGTTGAAGAATTTGATAGTACACGTTGCCAATTGCATTTGCTAAGGTTTATGAAGTTTATTTTACCCAAATTAAGTGCCTTATGTGCACTACCTACAGTCATAGCATTCTGTAAGACCACGTTTCGTAGGGTATCTTGTGGAGTAAAGAAAACATTGCCCGTGCATCCACCTTCTGCTACATATCCACCAGTGCATTCTGATTCACAATATCTGACACAAAACCTCCTTCACTATTTTATGATGGATGCCCAAATGTTGTTTTGATGCTCCCTCTTGGCACGGGTAGAATAGTTTAAAGGTTGTGGAATTTGAATCAGCCCCTGCCAATCTCATTTTCTAAAAAGTTTTCAAACATTTCAAAATCCTTTTACTACATATGAATTCTAATGTATTAAATATGAATATGATTTTGACTCTATATAAAATCCCAAATATGGCATACAATGATATTTTGACTCTTGCTAAAAAATGAAATATAGGTAATTATGTCCTATAATCCATTTTGGATTTTGCAGATGAGCTTCTTTCTCCTTTATTAGTATATATAATTAGGGAGGATGAGGTGGATAATAATGATTGGTAGAAGGTGTATAAATAAAAGAAATATTAGAAAATGTTTTTGATTAAGTAAAACAGGTTTTACAGGGTGCCTGAAACCCACAAGTCTAGAGTAAAAGAAAGAGAACCAAATAGAAAAAACAAGAGGCAGGCCACAGAAATGCTAAGGATGGAAAACACAGCAGAGTGGGACAGGCAAGGCTAGAGATAGCTAGGGTGCCACCCAGAAAATGAACAGAAGGAAGGGTTGAGCAAAGAGAGCCGGAAGAGAAGTAGCCACCCTGACCACCGAGCGAGGGGCTAAGGTTGTAAAATTTCTCCTTCAATGCACTAGATTCTATCCTTGTCCAGGATGCTCTTCACATCTTTGGGAAAGTCATCTCCATTGTTCCATATCTGCTTTGCATCCTTAGTGATTGCCAAGTTGGCAAACCAGTCAACCACACTATTGGCTTCCCTGTACGTGTGGGAGATGAACACCTTGTTAAAGCTAATGAGAATGGCTCAGGTTTCAGCTATAATGTTGGCTATAGACCAAGAGGGAGGGTGAGTGAGGTTGAGGCAATTGATGATGTTCATCGAGTCACCTTCTAGCCACAACCACTTAACTCCTTGATCTTTCACAAGTTTGGTGATTTGAAGGGCTGCATTGGCTTTAGCATAGTGATTTGTCTAGGCTCCCAAGGGGAAGCAAACAACCGCAGTGCTGATTCCAAAGCTATTCCTGATAATTCCTCCGCTACTAGTTTGGCCAGGGTTCCCATTTGCCGTGCCATCAAAGTTGGCTTTAGTCCATCTAGTCGGAGGACTAGTCCACACATAGTTCCTTTTCTTATCCTGTGTAGTAGCTCAGGAAATTCTTGAAAAAGGGTTAGATTTACCACAATAGAAGAAGTTTTCCTTAATTGCATGAGTAATTTTTTCAAAGACAATTTTAGAAGGAGTGGAATAGTCATGAAAGATGCAGTTGTTGTGCTCCTTCCAGGTCCTCCAACAAAAAAGAGGAAGAATCTAGGTACAGAGGGACCTAAACTCTTGATCAAACCTTTTGAAAGCCCATTGGGAGAAGAGATCGCTGAAAGACTGGGGAAAGCACCATGAGAGACTCAAGACCATAAAGAGGAGATGCCAGATATGACTAGCATAGGAGCAATGGATGAACAGGTGATCCACAGTCTCCTCTTGACATTTACATAGAACAAATCTATTGGTGAACTGGAATCCACGCTTGATGAGATTGTCCACTGTAAGGATACGGTTCTATAGCAGAAGCCAAAAGAAGACATTGATTTTGGGCGTGAGACCAGGGATCCAAGCTTTCGCCCATAATGGATTTAAGTCATTGATTTGGGAAGTTAGTGAGGAATAGGTTGGAGCCACTATGTAATTCCCGTCCGAAGAGTCCTCCCAGATGATCTTGTCTTGCTTGGGAGAAAGGGTAACCACATTAAGAACAATCATCAAAGGAGCTAGGTCTTGAGAGATCTAAGTAAGATCCACCCATTTATCATCCATTCTGTAATTACAGATCTAAGTTTCGAAGGTTTGAGAGCAGGCATGTCTCCAAGTGTAAAAAGTATCAATATTTCTCAAGCTGCCCATCTGAAGCCAATTGTCCTTCCAAAAATTGATAGAATAGCCATTTCCAATTTTCCACTTGGTTCTGGTTTTAGCCAACTCCTTGGCGCCAAGGAGACTGTTCCAAATAATTGAACCTTTAGGGGACTTTGTCTCTTCAAAAAATTTGTGGATAGAATTATGCAAGAGGTATTTCTCTTCAAAGGTGTCCCTCCACTCACCAATGCTATTAAAAATTCTCCAAATTTGTTTGGCTTGGAGGGCTTTGTTAAAAGGACTCAACTTCCTTAAGCCAAGGCCACCAACAATTTTAGGTTGGCACACTTTTTTCCTAGGCAATAAGAGGAATGCACTTGTGGTCCTTAGTTCTAGACAAGAGGAATCTTCTTTGGATTCTTTCCATGGCTTCCACAACTTTAGCTGGGATGGAGAAAAGGCTAAGGGCATAGGTGGGGAGATTCTGTAAAGTAGACTTTACTAGCTAGATCTTACTGGCCTAGCTGAGGAGGACCCCTTTCCAACTAGTGAGCTTCCTATTAAATCTATCAATCAAATTGTTCCACAAGGCTTCTAGAGGCTTGACACCTAAGGGCAACCCCAAATAGGTAGAAGGTAAGGTATCTATTCCACACCCTAATATTTGGGCAATTTTCCTCTATCTTTCTTCAGGAGTGTTGATAAAGAAGAGCGCACTTTTGTTCCAGTTGATAAGTTGACCTATAGCCCTAGTATAGTTCTTGAGAATATCCTTCACCCACCGAAGCCTCACCCCCAAGAATGGTATCATCCATGAATTGCTAGTGTGTAAAAGCAATGTTGCCAGATGAGGGTTTGATGCCTTTCAGATCCCCATTCGATTCAGAAGCTGAAATAAATCTCCCAAGGCATTCAACAAGAATAATGAAGAGGATGGGGGAAAGAGGGTCCCCTTGTCTAAGACCCCTTGTGGGTTTAAAGAAAGAAAATGGGGATCCATTAATCATGACCACCAAGGAAGGGGTCAAGATGATTTGAAAAAGGAGCTTACAGAAATTGGAGTTGAAACCAAAAGCTCCCAGAACTTTAAGAAGAAACTGCCAGTCCACCTAGTCATAGGCCTTGGATAGGTCAAGTTTGAGAAGAAAGCCTTCACTTTTTCCTTCTTCTAATGAATGTATGACTTCATGCACCATCATAATGGAGTCCAAAATTTGTTTGTCAGGCACAAAGCCAGATTGCTACTGCGAGATTTGGGAAGGGTGGATACTAAGAATCCTGATGGTGATCACCTTGGAGATGATCTTTAGGAAAGAATTGCACAGGCTTATGGGTCTGAATTGCTCAAAGGAGTCCACTCCAAAAGTCTTGGGAATTAGCACCAGGAAGGTGGCATTGAGTTCTTTGAGGAGATTCTTTGAACGAAAAAAATCTTGCATAGCTTGAACCACATCGTCTTTCACAACATCCCAACAAAGGTGAAAAAAGAACATTGGGAAGCTATTTGGGCCTGGGGATTTGTCCCCTAGGAGAGAATCCAAAGCTTTCTTGACTTCAGTCATATCCAGGATAGAACATAAGTTTTTGTTTTGAAGATCAGTAATGATTCTTGGTATGTTATCCAAGAGAGAGGTCTGGTCTTGATAAGATAAGCCTTGATCTTTAGAAAGGAGCTGAGAAAAGTAAGTGATAGCCTGATCAGCAATATCATTGTCCTCCTTAAGTGCTTGGTCTCCCTTCTTGATTCTGCTAATCCTATTGGCTGCTCTAGGTCTCATGGTGGAAACATGGAAAAAATGAGTATTTATGTCTCCTTCCTTGAGCCATATGGACCTCGATCTCTATTTCCAAAAAGTTTCCTCTTGTCCTATTATGTTATGGTACTCTGAGAGTATGGCTTTTTCTTTTTGCAATATTTCCTCATCGTAGCCCTGTTTCTGGATTTCCTCTTGGATACAATTAAGATCATTGAGAGTCTTATCTTTGGATGTAAAGATGTGACCGAATTCCTCTCTGTTCCATTTTTTAACATTGCCTTTGATGTTTCTTAGTTTTTCTGCCACTTTGAACATGGTGGTTCCCTTCACATCGATGTTCCACCACTCTTTGACTTTATTAAGCAGGTTTGGATGGGAAGACCACATCTTTTCAAATCTAAAGGGAAAATTCCTTCTCTTGTCTATCTAGTCCAGAGAAAGCATGATGGGGGAGTGGTTTGGGCCAACACAGACCAGGGCAAAGAGATTAAGATTGTATCTATTCAACTAATCCGGAGACACCAGGGCCCTATCCAGATGAACTTGTACGCAATCCCTTCCGGTTTTCCTATTAGACCATGTGAACTCAACCCCATGAAGGTCCATGTCTAGCAGGGCCAAGTCATTGATAAGGTCCATAAGGTCTTGTCTACTTTCAGGTTCCGGAGCAATTCCTCCCTTTTTTTCCCCTTCTTTAAGAGGGCTGTTGAAATCCCCCATAATGATGCCTTTCACCTAGTTAAGATGGGCAATGATGGAGATTATCTTATTCTAATAGGTCTTTCTTTCTCTTTTAGAATTAGGAGCATAAATATTCAAAATGAACCAACTTTCATTATCTTTTATTCTAGTGAAATCCATGAGAAGAAGATTACCTCCTTCATGTATGAATTCAGCTCTGAAGTGATGCAAGTTCCACATTGTGATGAGGCCTCTAGAGGCTCCCTTTGAGCTAGTAGCTCTGTTCTCCATAGCTTTATTGAACTTTATTTTCTCTAACTTATCCTTCTACATTTTAGTTTCCCGGATTAAGAAAATGTCTGATCTGTGATCTCTAATCATATTTCTAATGAAATCCTGCTTGTGTGAGCTATTAAGTCCACAACTATTCCAAGAGATGACTTTCATTTCTTGATGGAGGAGCAGTTAGCCTGGATAGGAACCTAGTTTCCATCCATTTTTTTCAAGCTCACTCCTTCTTGCCTTTTCTGGCTTGTCCTTTTTCCTTCTGGGGTATGGATTCTACCCCTTCCCTCAACCTTATTCCTTCTTCTAGTGGCTATAGGAGAAACTGGAGATGGGTCTCTGCTACTTGTTTTCTTCTTCTTGTTAACTGAGATCCAACCCTCCTTATCTTCCTTATGCTTGGCAAAGAGTTCCACCATAAAGTTGAATTGGTTTGGGGAAGCAGAGACCATGAGGTCCACAATTTGTTTGTACTTCCTAGAAACCTTCTTCACAGGGAAAGTAGCTGCATCCATTGGGGGAGCTATGGACTCCGGGACCAAGGAAATATAGATGGTGCCTGAGCACGAGTCTCCACATTCTATCTAATCTTCATTCTTATTTTCTTCCTTCGATCCTTGCTGATTGGATAAATCTTGATCTAGACCCAAAATAGGGGAAAGGGTCTCCCTGCCAGTCTCTTCATTCTGAGTCAAAGTCAGCTTCTCCACATCCTGTGGATCCTTATTTTCCAGTTTGGGAGCTGGTTGTTCTTTTTTCTTCCAGACTCTGTTGGTTTTGGGCTCTAGTCCCTCCTGGGGGGCACCTTTTTTTATCCTTTTTTAGTGCTATTCTGGCCTTCCTTTCAACCTCTTTTTCCTGGAGGATAGGACAAGATTTTTCTTTGTGTCCTACCTTCTTGCAGTGGAAATAGGTGAAAGGGATGTTTTCATAGTCCAACTTCTACACACACTTTCCCAGCTTGGACTGAAGCTCTATAACTTCTAACATATGCTTTCCTTCTTCCACTCTGATGCATATCCTTGTGAAGGTTGTTAGGAATGAATGCTAAAGCCTTTGGTAGTCATTCTATAGCAGTGGTTGTTGCATTCATGACTATGATTGTCATTGATGTCAACACAGTGATATTTTGGAGTTTAGCAGAAAAGTAGGCACAGTTTTGTTTTGTGCACATGTTATATTGCAAATTGAGTTATGCACAGTTGATGGTATGTTCTTTTGTGTGTTATTAGCCTATGGTTAAGAATGCAAAAGGAAATTCATTTATTCATGAAAGTTATAAGCATTTTGGTGGAAGCAGTATTCCTGAGTAGCGGTTTTTGGTAATTGGAGGATATCTCCTAACCGGGATGGAATCTGATTCTATGAAATTAAAGGGAAGTTTGAGACTCATTGGTGGTGATGTGGTTCATAGTGCAAAATTTGAGGTCACACAATTGGAAAGTTATTGTATCTGGAAGCTGACAGTTTTATGTAATTTTGATGTAGCGTGTTGAAATTATTATTTTATATTTGCATGCCAACTCATTTGTAATTATTTGAGTGTGGTATAAAGGAAGTAATGTTTTCCTTGTTATGATGGGATTGTAATAGTTGTGATATGAAATTGTGAAAGTTGTGATGCAAATGTATGCATGAAGTGAAGAAAAGAGCTAATTCAGTGATGAAGGAAGACTTGTGAAGTACAAAGATCTAGATTTGTGATCTTATGTAGTAGAGAGTGTAGTTTTGGCATAGTGTGAAGGAGGTAACATATTTCATATTATTATATTGAATAATCCTAAGATCTATTGGACAGTGAGTTTAGAGATCTTGCCTTGAAGCTGTTTGGGCAGTGGGTCCTTCTGTCTTCCATAACTCCTAATAGGGTTAGAATCTTTTAACAGGGATTCAAAATCTCCTAATAGAGATTCATATGTACTGAATGTATTTCATAAGACTCCTAACAGGGTCCATCCTTTCACAAGGAACTTTCATATTAGTGCATCATTTTGTGGGCATCATTCCCACTAGGGTTTACTCTTTGATCAAGAGGTTCCCTAGTTAACATATCTTGTGTTACTGTGTCATTGTGTATGATTATCTTTCTATGGTTGGTTACTACATTGATTATATGGTTTAAAGTTGTTGAAGTTGATATTGAATGTTGATAAATGGTTTAATTATCAGATAACTGATTCAACCCCCCCTCTCAGTTATCTTGGTGGTCTTTACTTTCTAACATTTGGTATCAGAGCGGCAGGTCCTTGAAAGAGAAGTTTAACAACTTAAGGAGATCCATGGTGAATTTTAGGAAAGAAAGCCCTAAGTTTGATTGAGTAAATTTTGACAGCCGGAAAGAAAAGATGAAGACACATCTCTTGTGTTTAGGACTAGGTTATTGGTTGATTACAAAGAATGAAAGGACTATAATTGAAGAAGACAATCTTGAAACAAGTACTAAAGATGAGGTAGATCTATTCATGTGTAACATACTTGCAAGAGAAGCACTTTTATCAGCACTTTCAGAGAATGAATACAGTCAGGTAAAAGGTTTAACTAAATCTCATGATATTTGGAAAGCTTTACATTCTACTTTTGAAGGTGATGAACATGCAAAGAAAGCTAGGTTACATAATTGGATTTGTGTATTTGAAGACATAAGAATGATGGAAGATGAATTTGTTAGAAGCTATATTGGTAGGATGTCAGAAATTGTTGCAGGAATAAAGTCTTGTGGAGGTGAAAAGATAAAGAATGAAGTAATATGGAAGATTTTGAGAACATTGACACCGGTATTCAGGTAGCCTACACAAATGATTGAACAAGTGATACCTTGTACACCAAAATTTTCAAGAGAGACTCTTCTTGGAAGATTGGAAGCAACAGAGATGAATTTGAGATTATCAGGAGAACTACCTAGAGTGGAGACAACATTCAGTGCTCTTAGCATCAGACCTACTTTATCTAGAAGTACAAGTGTGAATGGAGATTATGCTAGTAGTAGCAGATCCAAATCAGATGAAGATAAGAAGATTGAATAAGGTATTGCCTTGCTTGTGAAAAGAGAACCAGATGGTAAGAAAATCTTTAAATGTTGGACATGTCAAGAATATGGTCATTTTGCATCTAAGTTTCCTAAGAGAGTTAAGAAGTATAGGAACAATTTTAAGCCTAGAAGATCTAAAGAATGTTATTATGCAAATGATGAAGAAATTGAAGCAGGAATTGAAAGACATTTGAGTGACAGTGATAATGATAACTTTGATGACATAGGATTTGTAGCAATTAAGGAAGAAAATTCTGAATCTGATATTAAAGAAGAAAAAGCCTTGGTTTCCCAAGTTAAAAAGAAAGCTGATTTGATTATAGATAGTGGTTGTTCACATCATATGACTGGTGATAAAGGAAAGTTCATAAAGTTTAACAATTATGATGGAGAAGTTGTTAGAGTTGGTAACAATGCACCTTGTTTGATTAAAGGTATAGGATCTATTACTCTTGATGGAAAGACTAATACTGATGATGTTTACTTTGTTGATGGATTGAAACATAATCTTTTGAGTGTTGGATAGTTAGTGGATAAGGGATATCAAGTTTGCTTTACTGAGAAAACTTATGTGATTAAGGATAAAGATGGAAATCTAATTAGAACTGGATCTAGAACCAGAGGTAATGTATTTCAGTTGAACCCTACTGAGATGACATGTTTGATGACTAGGATTGATGATAGTTGGTTATGGCATAGAAGGTTTTGTCATATAAAATTTGATAATATTGTGAAAGTAGGTTCTACACTTGCAGTAAGAGATTTACCTAAGATTATGAAGCCTACTAACATGATTCGCAAGGAATGTGTGATGGCTAAGCAGAAAAGGAGTTCATTTCCTAGCAAGAAGTTCACATCTACAGAAAAGTTGGAGATTGTTCATACAAACTTGAGCAGTCCTACTAGGACTAGAGGATTCTATGGAGAAAGGTATTTTATGATTCTTGTTGATGATTTTACAAGAATGATGTGGATTGCATTTTTGAAAGAAAAATCTAAAGCATTTGATAAGTTTAAGGTCATGAAGAATAAAGTTGAGAATGAATCAAGAATGAGGATTAAATGTTTGAGATCTGATAGAGGTGGAGAATTTACATCTAAAGATTTTAACACCTTTTGTGAAGTAAATGGTATTAAGAGATAATTATCAGCCCCTAGAACACCTAAACAAAATGGTATTGCAGAAAGAAGGAACAGATCAGTGATTGAAGCAGCTAGAGCTATGTTGTTTGAAGGTGATTTGGCAAAGACATTTTGGAGAGAAGCAGTGAATACAGTAGTATATACAATGAACATAGTACAAATCAAAGCAGACACAGACAAGACACCTTATGAATTGTGGTTTGGACATGCACCCTCAGTTAAGTATTTTAGAATTTTTGGAAGCAAATGTTATATTAAGAGAGATGATGATATAGGAAAGTTTGGTCCTAGAAGTGATGAAGGAATTTTTCTTGGATATTCTTTGAAAAGCAAAGCATATAGATGTTACAATAAGATAACTAAGACTATTGTTGAAAGTGCAAATGTAATAGTTGATGAGAAGTTTAAAATTCAAGAAAGAATGCTTGATTATGAATCTGATGAAGGAACTAACCCTTAGCCTAACATTGAAACTACTGAACAATTTTTTGAGACTGATAGTGAATTGTTGAATGAAAGTCATGTTGAAGAAAACATAGAAGAATCTAGAGAAGAATCTACAGTTGAAGAAAGATCAGTGACTATGAAACCTAACAGGTATATATCAAGACATCATCCTGTTGAACAAGTGATTGGAAGTTTGGATAGAGGAGTTATGACTAGAAAGAAGGTACATTTATGTTTGATTTCTCAAATTGAACCTAAGTCTACTAATGAAGCTTGTGAAGATGAACATTGGATTAAAGCTATGAAAAAAGAATTGGATCAGATTGAAAAGAACAAGACATGGGAATTGGTCCCTAGACCTAAAGACAAAAATGTGATTGGAACTAAATGGGTATTCAGGAACAAGATGAATGAACAAGGAGAAGTAATTAGAAACAAAGGAAGATTGGTATGTAAGGGATACTCATAGCAAGAAGGAATTGACTATGAAGAGACTTTTTCCCCTGTGGCAAGACTTGAAGCAGTAAGAATATTTTTGGCTTATGCAGCATTTAAGAAATTCAAAGTGTATCAGATGGATGTGAAGTCAGCATTTCTGAATGGTGAATTAGAAGAAGAAGTCTACATTGAGTAGCTTGAAAGTTTTCCTTTGACTCAAGAAGGAGACATGGTATGTAAACTAAAGAAAGCATTGTATGGATTAAAGCAAGCACCTAGAACTTGGTATGCTAGATTGGATAAGTATTTGTTAAAATTGGGATTTACAAAAGGAACAACTAATAGTAATTTATATACAAAAGAAATTGAGAATGGATTGTTAGTTTTGGTTATTTTTGTTGATGACATTATTTTTGGAGGAGAAGATGAAGCTAGTGACAAATTTGCTGATGAAATGAAGACAGAATTTGAAATGAGTATGATTGGAGAAATGAAATACTTTTTGGGATTATAGATAACACAAAATAAAGATGGTATCTTTGTAAGTCAGATAGTACTTGAATGATTTGTTGAAAAGATTTGGTATGGAGAATTGTAAACCAGTTGGAACACCTATGGTTACAGGACATAAACTATCTAGTAAAGATGAGACACTAGCAGTTGAGCAAAAAAAATACAAATCTATCATTGGTGGATTGCAGTACTTAACACACACTAGACCAAATATACAACATTCTATTGGAATGGTAGCAAGATTTCAAGCTAAACCTAGAGAATCACATTATGCAGTAGTAAAGAGGATATTGAGATATCTTAAAAGCACAATGGACTATGGATTGTGGTATGAAACTTCTGATGATTTTACCCTATGTGCATATACTGATGTTGATTGGGGAGGTAGCATTGATGATAAGAAAAGCACTAGTGGTGGAGCCTTTTTTCTTGGAGGAAGATTAGTTTCTTGGTTGAGAAAAAAGTAGAATTGTATCTCACAGAGTACAACAGAAGTAGAATATGTAGCATCAGAAAACAATTGTAATTAGATGATTTGGATGAAGCAGATGTTGATGGACATTGGAATCAAGTTTGATGAGCCTATTGTCATACATTGTGACAATACAAGTACAGTTAGTATGTCTAAGAATCCTATTTTACATTCTAAAACAAAGCATATAGAGATCAAGTATCATGTTGTAAGAGAGAAAGTTGCAGATAAAGACGTCAGACTAGAGTACATAAGCACAAAGGAGCAGATAGTAGATACATTTACTAAGCCTTTGCCTAAGGATACATTTGAGTATCTAATAGGTATGCTTGGGGTTATGCCCCAGCCTACTTTTGAGTAATGATGCAGTTGGTTGCATCCATCTAGTGGAATATGGCCCTATCTATTTTTTGGATTGGATGTTGGTACTTCCTCTATGGGGGAGTATGTGTATCTAAGCTAAGTCATTGAGGACTCTAGTGAATATATTTTTTTTAACAGTGTCTTTTGACATTGAGCTATTGTTGACATTATGATAGAATTTTTCTCATTGATCTCAATGGGGGAGAGAATCATGAAAAACATTGAGGAATTACATTTGTTGAAGAGATTGAATAGGATAATGAAGCAAGATTTGATTGATGAAGAGCAGCAGAGCAGTTGAGCAGTAGTGATTGGATTTTTGGAACATTGGATATTTTTCATCTATGTTGCCATCAATGCCAATGGGGGAGATTTTTAGGAATAAATGCTGAAGCCTTTGGCATTCATTCTGTAGCAGTGGTTGTTGCATTCATGACTATGATTGTCATTGATGTCAACACAATGATATTCTGGAGTTTAGCAGAGAAGTAGGCATAGTTTTGTTTTGCGCACATGTTATATTGAAAATTGAGTTATGCACAATTGATGGTATGTTATTTGGTGTGTTATTAGCCTATGGTTAAGAGTACAAAAGGAAATTCATGTATTCATGAAAGTTATAAGCATTTTGGTGGAAGTAGTATTCTGGTAGTATTCCTGAGTAGCGGTTTTTTGGTAATCGGAGGATATCACCTAACCAGGATGGAATCTGATTCTATGTAGTTAAAGGGAAGTTTGAGACTCATTGGTGGTGATGTGGTTCATAATGAAAACTTTGAGGTCACATGATTGGAAAGTTATTGTATCTGGAAGCCGACAATTTTATGTAATTTTGATGTAGTGTGTTGAAATTATTATTTTGTATTTGCATACCGACTCATTTGTAATTATTTGAGTGTGGTATAAAGGAAGGAATGTTTTCCTTGTTATGATGGGATTTTTATAGTTGTGATATGAAATTGTGAAAGTTGTGATGCGAATGTATGCATGAAGTGAAGAAAAGAGCTAATTCAGTGATGAAGGAAGACTTGTGAAGTATAGAGATCTGGATTTGTGATCTTGTGTAGCAGAGAGTGTAGTTTTGGCATAGTGTGAAGGAGGTAACATATTTCATATTATTCTATTGAATAATCCTAAGATTTGTTGGACAGTGAGTTCAGAGATCTTGCCTTGAAGTTGTTTGGGCAGTGGGTCCTTCTGTCTTCCATAACTCCTAATAGGGTTAGAATCTTTTAACAGGGATTCAAAATCTCCTAATAGAGATTCATATGTACTAAATGTATTTCATAAGACTCCTAACAAGGTCCATCCTTTCACAAGAAACTTTCATATTAGTGCATCATTTTGTAGGCATCATTCCCACCAGGGTTTACTCTTTGATCAAGAGGTTCCCTAGTTAACATATCTTGTGTTATTGTGTCATTGTGTATGATTATATTTCTATGGTTGGTTACTGCATTGATTATATGGTTTAAAGCTGTTGAAGTTGATATTGAAGTTGATAAATGGTTTAATTATTAGATAACTGATTCATGCCCCCCCTCTTAGTTATCTTGGTGGTCTTTACTTTCTAACAAAGGTAAGATGACTCCTAACACCTGTGATAGGGTCAATAGAAAGGAGGGTGCTGAAATATTTGGCTATCCCATCAAAAACCTCTTCATTCCAGAATTCCATGGGTAGTTCTAGCAATCTCACCCACAATGGGGCCTAAACAAAGAAGGAATCATTCAGGTCAAGATTGGGGGTCCATTTTTGTAGAGCTAAGGTGGCCTTTCCTATGACCCAGGTGCCAGCACAAAGGATCTTATCCAAGTCCTCTTTGCAGGAGAACTCAAAAGACAAAAACCCCTTTTCCATAGCAGAGATCTAGACGTGACCCTTCAGGTCCCATTTTTTCCTTGCAAAGGCCTTGACAATATCAATATTTGGCCTAGAATCAATGAAATTTCCTACCAAAGTGTTGTCCATGGAGATGATGTTGTGGTCTACCAGTTCGTATGGTATTTCTAAAATAGAGATTCCTTTTTCCTTATCAGAAATGTCCTTGATGGAAGGAAAGGAGGACTTGCTTGAGGGTTTTATCGCAAATAGTGTTGACAACCAATGAGGGAGATCATCTTGGTCACGTGCCTAGGTCTTCATTGAAGGCTTTGGGAGACCCTTGTACTCAGCTCCCACTACCACTTCCTTTCCTGGGTCTTTCTCCTTTTCACGTGGGACCCCATCCTTGTTCTCTAGGTCTGCAGAGTCCTGATCTGCATGGGAATCAATGCAATAGGTATTCCCCGAGGATCCCGCATCCTGCAAACAAGGATTCTCGTCCACCCTTGAATTCAAAATTCCTCCCATTCACACGCCCATGCCCACTCTCGCTCCTGCTCCAGCCATTGATGAAATATTAGAAAATGTTGAACAATGGGATTTTGACAATATTGCTCTTAGGTTTACAAAATAAGAGAATGTTTTATTATGTATATTTGGGTGATCTCATTTGAATTTCTAAATCATTTAGTTTACACGTATGTTTATGAATACTAAATACTTTAGATGCACACTTATTGTAGGATTTACATGCACCTCAAAGTGGAGGTAAAGCATCATTATATAATTAGTAAGCTGATTAATTTTACTATTTTATTTTTTCTTATTTTGGAGAAGGTCCCTTGATACCTTGATATATATATTGACAAATAACATAATTTTTATACATTGTTGGATATCTTATTCAATCCAAAGTGTCTTCAAAAGAAAAACCATTAGCAATAGATATTGCATACTATAAAAACACAAATAGAAATTGTATGGTGGAAAATATGGATGGGGTCTAAAACAATGGGGTTTTGCACATAAAAGAAATCCTAAACCAATATTTAACACATACATGAAATTATAATGATATGGAAAGTAAATCTAGAAGACTAATATTGAAATGAAGAAATAAAAAGTATTTACCTTCAAAAAATAATCTGCTGAAAACCCTCTCAAATGGTCTCAGAAACTATTGATTTTCACGATAATGAACTGAAACCGTGAGATCTACAAAACCCAAAAATATTTTTCTTTTTCAAGAAATCTCAACCTTGACCCAAATACGGGGGCACAATCGTTCCCCTTTATGTCAACCTTGACTTGCACTATTCCAATGGAAATTTTTTTTGCGGATTCTAAAAGTTTGCTGAAAAGGGTACTTAGATCTACTTTGTAATTCACTGCTCTGTACCTATTCCTGCAAGAAAAATGGTTTTGTTTATTGTGGGGGAGGGGTTTGCCTTGGTCAAACCCCAATTTAGGAATTAACCTTGAAATTGAATTGAAATTGCAGTAATAAACAAAGTCAATGGAACAATTCACCTTGCTTATGTTGAAACCCTTATGGAGGATTTGAATCCTTGAATCCACAAGTATGGATGCTCCAAATGAATGTAGAATTGTAGGATGTCTTAAATCAATTACCTTTAGATCTTCAACACCAATCTTGAATGGATCTTGTGAAAGGAATAAGCTTGAATGGATGTTGATGGAGAAATCTTCAACAAGAAGGTTCCATAGAGATTGAATCCTTCAATGACTACCAATGGATCTCCTTGATGAATTAGATCTTGAATGCTTGAAGATGGATGAATGCTTGAATGCTTTCCTTTTCCTTCTTCCTTGCTTCTTGATTGATTGATCACACTTGAGATTGAGATGGAGAAAATAAGAGGAGAAGGCTTCCTTTTATAGTGATCTAGGGCACAAACTTCTAGAGAGGCTGACATAGGGGAAATAAATTCCCATTAAGCCTATACCCCTAGAAATGGACCTAAATTAAATATAATTTAAGAGTTTACTGTTTCAAAGCCCAAAACAGCCGATCCAAAAGCGGGAAATAAATCTTTCTAAAACCTGACATCCAAAAACTTTGGGATTTTGAAATTTGGACCTTGGATCAAGGTCGAGGTCAAGGTCGAGGTCAACCTTGACCCAAAAAGGTCAACCTTGACCCAAAATCCAAGAATCTCAGAATTTCAATTCAGGATGCCAAAATTATGCAGAAAAGAAGTGGAAAATAGGGTAGAACAAGGGGAAAAGCTAGATCCAAGTCAAAAAACCATTCAAGGCAGTCGACATGACCCAAAACCACTTACTCAGAGGGCTTAACCAGTCCTAAATGAAAGTGCTTCGATTTTTTGATGCTACATTTAGCCCCCACTTTTGCAAGAGTATGGACTGGATGCAAACTCTTAGTAAAGGAGATAAAAAAGAAAAAGACAATCTTATTGAAATCAAAGGGACAAAGGAATCCTCAAGCCTCCAGGGACTCAAGTCTTTGTCAACTCCAAGATTACAATAAGAGAGACATCACTAGAAAAAAGAGAGAAAAGGGGGGAGAGGAGTGGCTAGCTCCCCCAATAAGATGTGTGTATCTCACTTTGAACCAAAAAAAGGATAGGATGGCCCACCAAGCAAGTGCTTGATAGTCACCCCATAAAGTTGTACACCTTCTGGCATCTTTGTGCACATGTATGTAGTGCAACTTCTGATGGATTTTATGAAGTAACCATAGATCCATATCCTCATATCACCATAGAATACATTTTTAGAATGTGTATCTCTTCAAGATTTAGCAATTTATGTGTGTTACCTTCCAAGGATTTAGCATATTTGATATTGAAAATGTTAGTCTCTTCACGATTTAGAAACTTATTTGTGTTAGCTTCTGAGGATTTAGCAAGCTGCAAAACAAAAGGTTAGAAAAAAATGTATAATATAGAACGAGGGAGGCCGTATGTATTCCCCCTCCTTAAGATGGAGAAATACATACTATTTTGATATGTTAAGGAAAAAAGAACAAGGATAAAGCCTTCTTCAACATCAATACAATATCCATAGACAACACCCAATCCACGCCAAGAAGATCACAACTCCTATGAGGTCATGGAAGGGAAGAATGCAAAGAGATATCATGCAAGAAGGGAAAAAAGTAACCCTTGTGATGGATATAACACTATTCAGCTTCCAAGGTGAGAGATTTATCAACCATGGAAACCCAATGTCAAACAATGAAAATAGGTTATGATCAAGGATAGAGATCCTCAATGCAAACTGAAATTTTCATGTATGGTTGGACATCACATAATAGATAGATATTTCTTAACCAAGGGAAAAGTGGATCCCAGAAAGACAGAAAAGAAGGAGATGGCATCCTTTCCCCCCAAGTGTAGGAAAAAGGATGGAAGGGGACCTATTATATCACTCACAACACTATACAAGACAATGAGTCCCCAAGGATTAGGATAACATTGTTTACATAATGTGGAGCTCCATAATAGGAACATAAATGTTATTTAGAGAAAATAGGATTGAAATACAACTCATTGCCACATGATATATAAATAACCTTACTATCAATGAGCTGCCTAATCTTATAATGTAAAGCTTGAAATTCATTAGTAGAGTGGTCATGAAATATATGATACAAACAAAAAGGAAGAGTCTTTAAGTGTGGACTATGTTTCTTTTTGCATTTAGGTCTATTAATCATCTTAGCACGAAGGAGTTTAGGCAAAAGAACTTCTTGGTAAATTCCTTCATAGTTTCATCATGTTTTGAAGTGTTATTTGAGATGTTATTAACATTTATTTGTGGTTGAGGATTAAATCCCAATCCATAAGAATTCTCATGCCCCTGTAAGGGCATTTGAATTCTCTATTTATACTTACCACATTATTGACCATTAAATCCTTGTTTAACTAGGAAATGATAACTAGGACCATAACGAGAAACCATATCAGAAGCAGTCAATGGAACTTCAGTAGTCACTATGTCATCAATAGTAGGTTTGGAAAATTCATAGTGGGTAGAAGAAGCAACAAAGTTATTACGAAGAGAGTTAGAAGTAGAAGAAAAATCTCATTGTTCAAACTCTCTTTGTTGCTTCATAAAATCAAGATTAGAAACCTTATACTCTCCAATAAAGGTAGGATTAAAATCCAAGGTTCCCCAATCATCAACAGGAAGAGCATTAGAGCAAGAACAATTAGTATTAGGAATAGGAGTAGTGTGGGTTTGAATATTCAAACAAGAATTTGGTGCATCATCTGCATGAAGTGTATACATTGTGTTGTTATGAATAAACTCGAATTTACAGTGAAGGGTGGAAGGAACAACATGCATCTCATGCAACCAAGGTCTACCCAAAATGAGGTTATAATTAAGAGGTCCAGGCATAACATGAAAAGGAGTATTTAGAATGAGCAGACCTACTTTGATAGGTAAGGTAATGATGCCCAAAGTGTTCTTATCAATGTTATCAAAGCCATGTATAGAAACATTATCAGGTTGAATAGTTGAAAGATCATCTTGAATCACTTTGAGCATGTCCATGTTACAAATATTAAGCCCACATCCATTATCAATCAAGATCCTACAAATGATACTCTTATTGATAGTAACAACAACCATAAGAGCATCATATTGATTCTAAACTTCTTTAGAAGGTAAATCCTTCTGAGTAAGTACAATGTCACACTAGTAAATTTTAGCTCATTTTTAGATGAGGATTAGTCAAATTTTCAATACCAATTGGTCGACCAATTGACCATATCTGTTGTCGAAGTTTTTTCATCGATTATTTGACACACAAAACCATCATCAAAATTTTGACGATGACAGTGGTTGAATTATTGACGGACTTGTCATTGAAATAATCACTTCAACCAGGAAGAATTATGGATCATACCTTTCATCTCTGTGACCAACGTTGGTCAAAATTGTGAGGACTTATGGTCAAAATTTTCCTCGAGGTATAGAATTCTCATCGAAAGGACAAAGTATGTTCATGGCTATTTCGACGAGAGCTGGTTGGAAGAGTCATCGAATATATAGCATTGTTGTCAATATGTCTATTCTTTTACCATCGAAAAGTGACATAAAAATAATTTTTTTAAAATAAAATAAAATATATTATCAAATTAAGCATAGCAATATTATGCTTTAATTATTTACAAACAGTCACTTTTCTACTTGTGAAGAATAGTCTGGTGTTTATATTATTAAACTCTCTATTTAATGCGGATGACTACATGAGGGAAGCACCCACATTCCTATCCAAATTTAGAGTACAAGTAATTTACAATCAAGAGATTTGAGAAAGCAACTAACTCTAAATAAATACACACTCAAACGTACTCATTAACTCAAATTTGCAATCAAACTTAGTAAAATAAAATCATAAAAATGAAATACACATGCAATCTATAATGCATAACTTGATATTAAGTTATATGGAAATCAAAACACAAGGATTACCCAATTAGTAATCACTCATGGGATGTAGTAGTCATCGATCACATTATAGAAGCAACTAAATTGTATGAGTTGCAATGAGCTTATGTCCAACCTACGGTCTAAAATAGAGAAATTGAAAATGGTAAGGAGCATGTGATTAGTGTCTTAACATGGTTGAGTCTTACACTTTTTAAAGCCTCCATCCAACATGAAATTTATAAATGTTCAGCATTAATAGTGCAGGAGTAGGTTAGAAATAAGACACCATCTATCCAACTTGTAGATACAAGATATCAATGAGACATCTTCGAAACCAAGTACAAAAAGAAGGTACCAATATTAACCCATCTTTCACACTCGTCAACCAAGGACAAACATGGTTTCATAAATCCTTGAGTTTTGATTTCCATGTAACTTATATTTTCAATTTGAAGATGCACTCAATAGTTCCATCATAGAAATACTGCAACTATTTGAATGGCTATTCTTGATCACCAAACATTGATATACAAGTTAAATTACTCTCTTAGTAATCCTCAATTTTAAACCAGAAATGTACTTACATTGTCTACTACTATGCCTTTTTGTAGGTTTGAGAATCTACTGTATTTAACAACATGTAAAAGCTATTTTCATTAGCTAGCTTCAGAGAATTACTTCAAAAGTTTTAATTGGTAGAGTACAAAACAATGCTCAACCTAAAAAAATCATCCCCCATGCATACAATGTATGAAATTCTTTTAGACAAATCATATGAGAAAACACTATTTGCAACTAAGTGTGATAAGGAATAAAATGTTATGTATCCAAACACTTCAAGTTTAATGCAAGCTCTAAAACATTCAGTTAGTAAAATAGAGAGTATGCAACCATGGTCTAAACTGATTAGAACAAAGTGGTGCTATAATAATTAAAGAAAGAGAATTGAAAATTAAAACTGAAAAAACATTTTGAATTTGCGTACAAGGGCTAAATAATGCATTCCTACAAATCCATCGCATGCATATATACCATACTCAAATACTTAATTGCCTTAATTTCATGTAAGTTACATATGAGAAGATAGTTAATCCACAAGGAAAACACCGATGAGACTAAATTTTTTTAGATATATAGCCACTGCCATCAACTGTAACAAAACCAAATGAATGAATTAAGATTATACAACATAATGAAGAAAGAGAAAATGGGATTTCTAAAACTAGAATTGACAATATTTTATCAAACATGAACGTTGAATGTCAAACTGGTAAATAATGTAGAGTGCCAATGGGATTCTTATATTGTCACAGTTGGTGAGACAAAAATAGGAATCATATGAAGGTAACCGAGATGGGAAAAGAATAGGACACATCACCAATAGATATATAGATCACTAATTGAATGAGAGAACATACTTAACACTGATCATGGGCATCAGGAAGTCAAATTCTATACCTAGAATTCAAAGAGTCTTGATCCAATCAACAGATCAACAATGCAATCCACAATCAACAACACATAATACGGCCACTGAACATTGGGAAATTGATCTACATACACCATCACACATGACAATAATTATCAAAAAGTCAAAAGTAATCATCGGGACTATTTTCCATTGCTCCTAACCAACATTTTCCAAGTACCACTCTATTAAATGAAGAATTGGTTTTCCCCTACTCTTGGGATGTAGAATTTGGCACAATGAAAGATAGGAGAGGTGGACAAACTAAGGGAATGAAGGACTAAAGGCTTGTTCCAAATATCAGTGATAATGGTATGCTCTGGCATCCTATGAATTGATATTGATAAACAACATACCTTCCAAAATATATACGTTGCATCAAGGGTATTGTCATAGCTACAGCTCCCATTCACAAAACTAAAGATTTCTTTGGTTAATCTCAATGATTTTTGATATTCACAAGAACAAATTCAAAGGTGGCTATGGATAGGAAAGAAGTTAAGAGAGTCCATATACCTAGGGGAAGTTGGTGTGAGATAAATTGAGATATATGAAAAGTAGAGATAAAGTAAATAATATTGATGATGAAGTATTGAATGGTATGAAAGATATAAAGATATAAATGAAGTCTATGGAAACTTGAGAATGAGCATAAATCAAATATACACCTACAAAGATCAAGCCCTTTATTAAACTGAATGCAATTCAATAAAGATAAAATCATATATTAGTAGATAAGAAGTTTTTTAAAGTGAGATATTTGGAATCAATTGAACAACAAAGGAATAGTCAACCACTAGGAAGTCAATCCTAGGAAGGAAGTCAATGTGAACAAGATGACGTAGTTCCTTAAAAGCACACATGGTTTCTGCATCAAACCCTCCGGCAAACTAAAAATATGGCAGACAAATAAATGGAAAAAGAAAACATTACTCAAAGAAATATAATAACAATTAAGGCCATTTATCCACATGTCACATGAAGTGAATATTTACCTAATGAGCTCTGAAAGAAAAATGTACACCCTGAAGTAGCAAGAATTCCTATGTAGGCTCCTTTTCTGAGTTTCCCATCGACTCTAGCTCTATAGATAGTCATCTCATGTATCTCTTTGCTAGCTTAATGGAGCCTAGCTTTATCTGTATCAAAGAAGATCATTAAATTATGATTTTGAGCATAAGCATAAATTCATACATTCAAAAGGGACAACAGTACCAAAAATATGGGCTTCTAAATGATCATTGATAGATAATAAGCATGAATGACATGCCATATAACGCTCTCTACCCAACACCATTCTTACAGTAAGTTATCCGAAAACTTCATTTTTAAAATTTGTACTCAGAATGTACGTTTCAGTTGAAGTTGAGAGAGAGCAGATTTTGAATTTAAGGGAAGTTTCCATGAAGTGAGAAGCCTCACTGATGTCTCCAACCAATTTCAGTTTTATATCAAGGACAACCAATATAGAGCTATGAAGTTATGATGTGTTACAAATATATGAGGTCCAACATGGCAAAGGATCAAATCAATGGTAAACAGACTGACCAAGTAAAGTGAGAATAGAGACTTATGAAAGGTTATAGATTTAATTATGGACAAAGAAATGATGCATTGATAGATATAGCACATCAAAAGTTACATTTGCATATATTAACTGAGTGAGTAGGTTACTAGACACATGTTTTTAGTTCATACTTCATAGTCATTTGGTACAACTACAAATGAAATGCATAAAGAAGTGTTATAACATGAACATGAGATAGTGGTATCTAAACAAAGGTAAGTTTTCAAAACTTTCATTCAAGGCATCAAAGGATACTACATGAACAATCATTAATACCATGAATCAATGCCCATTTTACTACAATACATGTGCATATTATTTGACTTCAAGTGATACTATAGGGTAAAAATGAAGTTAAACTAGAATATTGGGGTAGTCATGGGTATGGTCATATGACAAAGTCGTCATATATGTAGTCATAAAGAACAATTATGAAGCAATCATAATTAGAGTTAAAATACTTATCAATGACATAAAGAGACTACATAATTGATAAATAAAGTACATCTTGGTATTTGATATAAGAAGCTTGAGTTAGGTGTAAACCAAGGAACTACATACAACCACATTTGATAAGGGATAACATATCACTTTTCCAGAAGGATGATTGAATGTTCTCAAGAGGGTATTCATCTAAAAATATTGAAAATGATGCTTCTAAATAAAAAGAGTAACATTAATAGAGTATGACTGATTATTATCAAGATTATGTTCATTTGGCCTTTCTAGATTTGTCTGTATTATGTTCACTCTCTTATCTATAAATCTAATTTGATGAACATGGTGATGCAGATTGGTTGATGAACATGTTTAAGAAGTAAAATATTTCTTAAAGTGAATGAGAAATAATATGGAATAAGAAGTAGGTGTTTTTGACCATTGAATATACGTCATTGGTTTAGTTTGAGCTTAACTTGGTTTTGAGAATAGTTTAATATTCTCTACTTAACAAGGCCAACCACGTGAAGGTGGAAGCTCATTTGTTCCCTCCCCACCTAACATCACTCTAAATTCCCCATTAACATCTAATAATATTCATTCATTTGAATCCATTTTTGAAATACAACATTCAATCATTATAATCACATGATAACATTCATTAACACATAAAATTCATTAACACACAACATTCATGAATAATTCATTAACACATCATTCATCAACATTACTAGTACAAAATTACATCCATTAAGACAACGTTCTTTCATTAGCAAAAAATGTTAATTATAATCATTTATTTTTTGGTTTCTTGCTTGTTTTTTTAGGGTAATGGCTAAGAGGAGCATCAATGTCCTCATCATTCCCCTCCTCTACTGATTCTAATGCCAACACATGTCACCTCCTCATCTGTTTAGGAACAGGAGGCCGCTACACCAAAGGGGGGTCCGATGCAATAACAACTATGTCATGAGTTAAATTCACACCATTTTATATTAGTGTTACAAGTATTTAATTAAGTAAAAGAACTATAAATCAAAAAAGAGATTTAAAAGAACAAAACATAGATTTTCTTTACCTAAATGTGCCACATGATCTGCATGGTGATCACTCTAAACATCCTCCACTCATTCAGCATGACATTCTATATGCTCTAAAATATACACAAAAAAGGTTACACCAATTTTAATTTAAGATGTTAAATTGTATTAATAATTACATAATTAATTTTAAATATCAAATGAACACCTCCATCGACACTACGATGCACATCAGGGGCTTCATCATGCGGTGTAGGATATGTGCTATGATTAGGAGGCTGCATTGCAATGCCATGCGCATTATTATTTTACCACATGTTTTAAACTTAAGGTAGCATATAAATTTTGTTTATAAATTAATTTGCATATTTATATTTAATTCTTCAAAGAATTAAATATTATTATTATTATTATTATGCAAATTGATTAAATGTGAAGCTACCAAATTTCAACCCTACACATAATTAATTCTTTAACGAATTAATTATAATTGTAATGTGTGAAGTTTACTTCATACAAGATTAGATGTGGGTGAAATAAATTACATGCGAATTAATTCTTTTAAGAATTAATCACTACAATGTAACTAATTCCCATGAAATGGAGTTGTAAGTGGGGTAAGAAGGAGTTACAGGCAGTTACCCAACCACTTAGGTGGAATTCTTTAAAAAGGGAAATGACTATTGTAAAGGGGCCTCTCTCTCTCTCTGGGAAAAAGAGGAGATTTTGTAACCAGAAAAAGAATTTTATGCAAGTGAAAATATTTTGATGGATTTCCTCATGAAATTATTTCTTTGAAGTAGCTTGTGTGCTATGACAGGGGAAATGACCTATGTGTCACCTTTAGAGGAATATTGATGAACTGTGTTTTTATCAATATTTGAAATCATTTTGTTGAAGATTATAGAATTATTTGGGGTCTATTGGCTCTGAATATTTAAAGATCTTTGCATTCATTGCAATTTCTATTATTATTTATGTCAAAACTTATTAATAGTTTGTGTGCCATTAGTAAGTTATTTTACTGGTTGCAATTATTTAATTTCTTGGAGAGGAGAAATTAAATCAAATCTACATTTAAATTTGAGGGAGCTACCCCTTTAAAGTAGAGGAGAATCATTTTCCCATAATGATTTATCCAATGTTAGTAAATATTTGTCATTAATCATTGGGCAATTTGTGAGGAAAGCACATTGGCAATTTCATTTACTAACAATATTAAATAGATTGTTGCTCAAGTATTCAATTTCAAATATTTTTTTTTGGCATATTTACCTATTCACATGATGTAGGAGACTCTTAGGTTGGGCTAGTGGAAGCTTGGCATAGGCATTCAACCACGACTTGATAGCCTTCCTTGAAGGCAATTTTTTTGTGTTATGTTGTAGCCTCTAAATTAAATTCTGAGCCCTGCATTTTTTGATTAAACAAAATTATTTGCATTTTATAAATAATTTTTCTTTGGAATTCATTTACTGCTACTTACAATTCATGCTTTAATTTTGGAATATCCACTAGAGCCAAGTTTGTGCTGCCCAATCTTTTGCAACCTGGCCTTTGTTGCCTTTGATGTGTCATGCAACATGAAAAGTTTGAAATATGTTAGATGATATAGATATAAAGATCACTAATTAGTGCATTATTACATTGTACTAGTAGTTAATATTATTGCATACTTTCTTCTCTCATTTGCTGGTGTAATTCCTCTTTGAGCATCCCTTTTCTCCTTTGCATCCAAAATGAACTCATTCCAATCCCTCACTGGGATAAAGGGAGGACGCTCGTACTTTGGGTTCTGGATGAGACTCCTTCTATATGAGTCCCTCACAGTCTTAAGATGTTTGACATCTTTTTTCTAAAATTTTCTTCTCCTCAAAAATATTACTATCAAACTCATGCTCTAAATCTTTAATGAGCTGATCTTTTAATTTTTTTTCTTGCAAGTTCCACCTTTTAAGAAAAAACACAAAAATGTTAAATAGAAAAATTAACTAAAATTGTGTACCTTGAATATAGTAAAAGAAAAGGCCTAAATGAAAGGAAAAATACTGTACCAATTAATGATATGAAATAAAAACAATGGGATAGGGTTAGTTTACTTATGATGTTCCACCTTGTTTTGTATGGTGGTCCCGAATATCTTCAATGTGAGGTCATAAAGCGTCTTATAAAAAGAATCATTTCCTCCAAAAAATGTCATGGGATCATCAATCCAAAACTTTTTATGAATAGGTAAATGCATATTACAATATAAAAAATAATAATTTTAAAGTACCTAGAAGCTTAGGACATTTTAAAGGCATCAATTCTTTATCATCAATCAACAATGACGTCTACATAACTCCCGTGCTAGAAACCCGGGTAGATCTAGGAAATGATGGTGAATTATCACCAATACATGTACTCTGATCTGTGTCTGGTGTACCAAATGACACCCGTGTATCTCCTACTCCACAAAATTAATCCACTATGAGATGCAACCAAGATTAAAATACAAATTATCAAATCATAATTAACAAAAAACCAAATATAGAAAAAAAAGGATTTACCAAGCATAGACCATGAAGGCATTGATGTTTGCATGCCCCTTGTTTCTGACATTGCACTTGAAAATCTTGGATGGATGTCAATCGACCTCCTAGGAGGAGTCGCCTGCCCTTGACCACCTAAACAATACATTGTTAGCAAAGAGATTCTAAAATAATAAAAGTAAGAGTTAACTTAAAAAGTTTTTGCATGTTCCAAAGAAAAAATTCCTTATAAATTTTTAACTTAAGGATTATTTTACCTCAGGCAGTTGAAGCTCTGCTAGTACCGGCCTCACTGCGATGTCCTTGACTAGGTACTTAATCAAGGAAAACATTATGTAACAAGAACACATACATATTTTAGTTCATGACATAAAAGAGTATAAAATATAAACTTTTATTGAACTTTTGTTATAACTAAAGATCATTACTGCTTACTTAAAAACATCATGCTTGCGCCATCAATTCATGTTTCCTCTTCACCATCTCCTCAGATGGATTTGATTCTTCCAAAATGCTAATAATTTCTACATTGACTCTTTTTAGTTTTTTCTTCAACATATTTATTAAATTAGGGATTTCTGGGATATCATCATCTATATCTACAACTATTGCCTCTTTTGTTGCAGGTGCTTTTCTCCTATCTTGAATATCAAATTGTGATAGGAATATCAGTAAAACTATCATAATAACTCCAAAACCCTAAATAAAATAACATAATAATATAACATTTTTCAACTATCTAATTTGTACAATTTCAATAAGGTTTACCTTTGCTGAAGAATGGGTGGGAGTAGCATCTCTGTGGCCTCTATCATGTGGGGGATCCATATCGTCCAGTGACAAAAGATTAAATATAAAAACTTCAGCAAATTGAAAGCAATAGACTTAGCAAAAAAAAACTTATTAATAAAATGGTATATAGTACTTACCACCCTCATGATAGTAACTTTGTTTGTATCTATGCGATTTAAATGGTAATCTATTAGCAGTTCTTCCCCTGCACTTATTGATTTTATCGCACATACAAAAATTTGATTCCCCTCACGTACCTCAAATATGCAATTGGGTTGCTTATTAGTTGAGGAAGGTCACGTACTATTTATAAAACCCACAATATTCCTTATTACTTTGGTCTCCCATCAATGTACATAGAAAATATTTTACTTTGATCATTTTCTTTCCACTATATATAATTTGCTAATAGTGCATACCTACACATACTTTTTTAATATTGAACAATCCGCATCCAATCATTGCAATTGTAACAAGGACTGATATACTTCATCAATTCAACAACTTTGTTGTAACATACCTTTATCCCATCCATGGAAAATAGGCCCAAACCATGTAATGAGGATGAAGCTATGCGATATATCCTCTCATTAACACAAAAACTAGTGTTAATTGGAGGTAGCTCATTGGGTACCCATTCTTTCTCAAGATGTGTGTAATGAAAGGGCACCTTGATGTCGCCTTTGGTCTCATCATCATAATAACATGACTCCCCTTTAGCAAGGAAAAATTGCATGCATTTATTAATTTTTTTTCTAATCTTTTGACGTCTAGTTGATCTTTGTATTTTAATCATACTACATGTAGAACTTTCATCTACCATTCCCTCATTTCCCTCATTTGATGTAGATAGATTTGACAAGTACCTATTTGGTGGGTCCTGCAATCCATCAACTGAGATATTGTCACGTCTCCACTTTAAATAAAATTTTGATAATAATTAAATAATATATATAGAATAATCAAGTCGTGACCCATACGTACGGTTCTTCTTTGTCTATATGTGGGAGCTATAAAATGTAAGTTGAAAGTATTTATATAATTATATGTCTATACAGTTCTTCTTTGTCTATACATTATATGATTTTATAATATGTCTATTTATAACATATGTGCTAAGTGATAAACACGAAGAATATAAGATAATTATGTCTATTTATTGACTTATACCTGTTGATCCATGTCACTGTGCAGGATCCTTGCCAAAGGGGTTAAATTTCCTGCATATGTTAATTAATTATCTTAAGTTAGCTAAAAATTACATGATACGTATGCTACAAATAACTTAGAAGACAACATGAACAATATGCAATATCGTAAACATGAACAAATTTACCTTATATATGGAATGCAAGATCATCAACAGAAGGGGTAATGATGTCTATAGTCAATTGCCTATTTGCAAAAAGGGTGACAATCAAACAAAATATATACATGTATCAGTAGCAATTAATTGAGCATCATAAGCAAAATATTGGTAATTATAAATCACATTTATTATAATCATTAGAATTGAACAAAATAAATATGTAATCATTAGAATTAAAATTAATAAATCAATATTAAATATATATACTAATCAATATAAATATATATAAATAATTAAATCAATACCTTGTACATTTCAATCATGTCATTGATCATCTTCTTCATCCATCTCATCATCATCATCACCACCACCACTATCGTCATCAACATCATCATCATCATCATCATCATCATCATCATCATCATCATCATCATCATCATCTTCTTCTTCTTCTTCTTCTTCTTCTTCTTCTTCTTCTTCTTCTTCTTCATCTTCAATATCTTCTTCTTCCATAACATTATACTTTATCGACCTTCCTCTTGGATCATGTCTAACAACAAATGACCAACCTTGTTTATGTGGAACCTCTAAGTAAAACACTTGCTCACATTAGTTTGGAAGAACATAAGGCTCATTTCTAACTGGCTCAAATGACTTTGTATTAATCATTGTAAATCCATTATCATGTTGAATAATAGTTCTACCAGGATCATTTTGATTCAGTCGTAGCCTGTACCATTTGATGATGAATAGAACTAATTGGAAAGAGTTAAAGTCGCACTCAATTATATCATCCAAGATGTCATAGTATCTATTTTGAGATTGTTGAGGATGTATGTAATTTCTAGATGATATATTAGTGACCTCAAAAATTGCAGTTATCCTAGAATCACAAGTTTTCTTGTTGTCATCCAACTTTTTTATGTGAAATTTGTCACCATGATAGTACATAGCTTTGTGGTGCTTAACCTACAATTTTTCAAGCATGTGAAAATTATTTTCATCGTGAGTTGATATGAAACATATGAGTCATGATCATTAATAAATTTGTACGTACCTTTCTACCTCTTAAACCACATGCTAGATCAATTACCATTGGCATAACATTAGAATCTCCATTACGATGAGCTTCTCTAACCAATGAAGCAATACCTTCCCATGTTAATGAGAAACCTTTTTGTTGACATCATTCTATCCATACCATTATCTAATCAAGATTGTTTGCAATATATAAATGTATTGCATCCCACTCTTGATCAATTGTATAAAAAAAATACACCAATTATAAATAACTTATATTGAATATTTATAAAAATTAATTAACTATAATAACATCTTATATTTACCTCTCACTTTCCTCAATCTACCTTTGCCCATCAAGTACTCCCCTTCGGATTTTTTAATGGAGTTAAGATCCCAAATACGATCTACATGGATCTTTTCTATAAACTTAGGAAGATATTCACTAATGTATACCATGTTCTGGTATACCATATATCCCTCCATCATAGAACCCTCAAGATGTGCTCTCTGTCGAACCAAGTCTTTCAAAAATTTCAAGTGCCTCTCAACCATCCACATTAACCTAGTTTATATAGGTCCACACAATTCAATCTCCTCAACTTAATGTATGAGGTAGTATTCTTGTGCATTGAAAAAAGTTGAAGGTAGGCAGTTTTGCATTTCACACATAAGATGATGAATTTTTCTCTTCCAATATTTTATATCTTTTTTATTGATTTCTTTTGATGAAAACCACCTCATGTATTTTTCAAGATCATATATAACTTGTTTGACACTATTGTTGAAATGGTATGGGAGAGATAGAGGTAGAACATATTGCACTATTTGTAAAATGATCTTATCAATATTTTATAAAAGAATGCAATGAAAACTACATGCAGTATACAAAGATATAGTGAATACAAAATAACATGAATTACCTTAATAAATGTATGCCAATCATGTGTTTTCATCCTTGGCCCAAATTCACTTTTCTTTGATATGAAATTGTTTATGTTCGTAGCAAATCCTGTGGAAAATCATATTTTTTTTATGACTTATTTTATAGCATTCCTTTGCTGCTTCAACAATAACCAAGTAAGGGAACTTGTATCAATCTGGTCTCAATTGTTATTTGATCGAATGACATTTTTCATTGCATGGTTGGATTCTTCAATGTCACTTCAAATTTTGACAATTTTGTCTCTATCACATCTTCCATCCAACATTTTCCATAATGTCTTGTTACATTCTTTCCAATATGCATAGCATCAAACAAATGCATGATTGAAAGTTTCTCGTAGTACGACAACCTACTAAATTGCATAGGATAAATTTTTAGTCCTTTTGGAAGTTGGTCATTAATGCCTTGACGACCTTCATGAGTATCAATTATATCATTAGTAAATAAAAGACAATATCAAAATATAAATTTCAAACAAAAACTATCAAAAGGAATGACATTACCTCGATGATTTATTTTATTGTATTTCAACTTTCATAGGTGAGGTGTCATTCTCTGTGGCTTTGATGTAGTCTCTTCTTTCCCATTGAAAATATGTTTTTTGGTAATTCGGTACTTATGATTTCTATGGAGAAAGTGTCTATGCTCATTGAACACCTTCTTTCCTAAACTTTTTGAATGATGAGATTCCATTTTTGGACCACAAACTAGACATGAAAATTTTCCCTTTGTCTGAAGACCTACAAGATTGTGTATAATTGGATTAAATATGTTAACTTTGTGTTAGCACTATAACATACCAAAAAAGAGGTGTTAAGAAGAGAACATATCACAAACATATGTTAGCATAGGGGCATCATGTATTGTCCATACAAGTATTGCATGGAATTAAAATTGCCTTTGTCCTATTGATCTAGAGATGTCATACATAGTGACTCCATTCCATAGAACCATCAACTCGTTGATAAGGGGCTCAATATATAAATTGATATATTTAACTTGGTACTTACCTAGTTGAATGAACAAAAACATTACATAATTATTATGATCATTTTGATAGATTATTTATAATAAATTAATTTAGATGACTATTAAATAAAAAAATACCTAGAACAATCATTGCCAACATTATGTGCTCCCTCTTTATGGACATCCAAGGAGGAATGCTATTGTTGATAAAAAAAATAGGCCACACCGAGTAAACAGATCTCATCTCTCCAAATAGATTAACACCATCCACTGCCAATGAAAGCTTGAGATTATGAGGTTCTTCTTTAAAGTGTGGCCAAGTTTCCTCTATTTTCTTAAATGCCTAACCATCCATAGGTATTTGCATAATGTCATCTTGACTTCTATTGTGTGCATGGTAATCCATAAATTGTGCCAAGCTATTGTACCTAAATAATCATTGCAGATGTGGAATAATGGGAATAAATCAAAGAACCTTGTGAGGCACCTTTTTTGTTATTCGATCTGATCGATATCTACTAATATGACAATCAGGGCATTTTGTTGCAAATTGATGTTATTTATGATATATAATATGATCGTTCGGACATGCATGTATTTTTTGATACTCCATTTCAATATCTTTCATAATGGAAGATAATTCTTGGTACGAGTGAGGTAGAATGTTTGATGGTGGTAACAAACACTCACCTATCAACCTATGACCAAAAATATAATTTGTTAATATAAATAATATTAATTGCTAAATGATTCACCCTTTGTTAATTGTAAGGGAATTACGACTAAAAAAATGAAAAAAGATGACATACCTTAACATACATGTCATTGCTACGTTGGATAAACCATTTATAACCTTCAATTTCACCAACAACAATATAGTGGCAAGAAGAGTTGTTTGAGAGCCTTCGTATAGGGGCTCGTGTGCCTTCTCAAGTATAGGTACATCAAGGTCACCTATGTCAACATCATCATCATCATCATCTTGATCATCATGATCATCTTGATCATCGTGATCTTCTTCCATGGATCATTACCTTCTACTTCTATATTTAGACCTTCATGTTACCTCATTTGGAAATCCACATTCTTCGGATTGTCATGGTCCATAACATGAAACCCAGGGTGGTTGACCTATATCAAAATGATGACCTTATATTAACCATGACCATGATGTCATCATCAAATCATGTCTAATGTATTTTATAAATTATTAAAATACATACCAATGGACAAATTTCATTTCCCCCTTCAATGTGACCATGCTGCCTACAATGTTTTTTGGTTGTTTTGATTAGATATCTTTGAGTCTTTAAGCCCTTACAAATTTTGCAAGGACAACAACATTTTCCATCACCTTTTATTTTAAAGTTAGACCACAGTCCAGAAATTGTCTCCCTATTTTGTTGTGGGTTGATATCATCAGACATGGTCTTTCTTGAATGAAATGACTCATTGGTGGAAGAAGGATGATTTTTTTGCAAGGAAAAAAAACATAACACATTAACCCTAACCCCACCTCTAGTAAGAATCCTAGAAGGATGACATAAAAAATTCTCTCATAACCCATAAATGCAGAAGGAAAAACATAAATAATAATTTAATTGATAATAAACTAATTTATAAAGTACGATTATGCAAATTAATTTATTAAATAATCACTAATCAAAACTATAGTTACATTATCGAATTGAATTCCAATACTAAACAAATCAATTTATAATGTTAATTAAAATAAATTGATTCTTGATTTATTAATTACTAAAATAATATAATTTCATAAAAATTGTTATTTTAGAAAAATACAACAAAACCCCTTAATTAGTAATTACTAAAATATATTAAATAATAATTAATTTATTTATCATATATTAAGATGCAAAATTACAAAGTACTCCAAAGGAAATATTTTAATTAAATAATTTCTTTTTTCATTAACAAAACAACAAAGCCTCCAAAGGCTACCATCAACACTATGTGTTGTTGCATGATAGCATGGCTATCGGGTGGTTGTGGGGGTAAAACCCCGCCTCCACTCAATTTTTTTAAATATATTTTTAAAATTTAAAAAAAAAAAAATCTAATTTTTTTTTATTACATCTGGTATATAATTTTTTTCAAAAACAATAAGATATATATATATATATATATATATATATATATATATATATATATATATATATATATATATATATATATATATATATATATATATATATATATATATATATATATATATGTATATATGTATATATATAAGGTATACACACACACACACACACACACACACACTTCTTTTCTCCTCCATAGAATTTCAACAATACTGAATTCAAATAACGGGCTATTACAAGGAAAAAATTTCAAAAAATTTAATTGATACAAACTTTAAAGTTTTCTACCATAATTTTTTTAAACCCTAGTTGAATTAAAATGAAACCTAATTATGGGAATTCATACCAAGCATAAAATCTCATAAACTAAATTTCAGAATTTCAAACATGATAGGAAAATTAACAAAATAGCAATATCACCCAGATCTAATAGGCACAAAGAAAATAATTTTTCTGAAATACCAGAATTAAACCTACAAGGGTTCTCAAACCCTACCTCAAACCACCAATTGAAGAAATATGACGAAGACTAGAAAAATGCTGAACAATCCCAAGCTTTTCAAAACTCTTCAATTCAATCCTTCATCCAAAACCTACAAACCTATGTGTGGAATAATGACTAAATTCCTCCTTCTAAAGGAAAAGGCTTTGAAATTCCAACTCCACCATGCAAATCTAGACCTCAACTTAACTTTGCAACTTTGTTTTTATTACACTCTCTTTTTGTTTGATTTATTCTATTTTCTCATTAATAACTCCATGTGCTTTTTTGTAATCTTTGTTTATATCAGTTCACTCAACTAATAACATTTACTTTATTTATTAAATTTATTTAAATTGAATGTGCTTGACTAATTGCATATTAATTTTAACTAAAACATTATTATTCTAATTCACTTTATTGTTTTATTCAATTTTTCTCAAATTTGTATTTAATAAATATTTAAATATTTAATTTCACCATTAGACTTTTAATTAAATCTTTTTCATTAATACTTGTATAAAATTAGTTTTCCTTAATTAAATAACTTCACATTAATTTTCTATATTTAATAAGATTTAATTATTTAAACCACATAATTAATCTCAATAAATTATTTAATTATTTCACAATAATCACACCAACTAGCCAAATACCATTTGAACCTAATAAAACAATAATCATGTTCAAGGGAAAGACTTATGGACTCACGTCACATAGATGAATTCAGAAGGTTAAAAATATTAGAAAATTGTCCACTATTTCAAGACAATAAAATAGCTTAGGTTGGGCTTGAGATCTGAATATTATCTTCCCTCTCTTACCATTGAGACTTTGCGATAGGGAATGCTCATTCTGACAATTCAGGGAAGTCAATGCCTAGTACTTGCAAACCTACATAAAGACAAGCATACACATCCATATATATATATATATAGTTCAAGCAATGGTAGGGATCATGACATCGTGTGGATCCTGAAAGAAGGTAACTAGGACTCCATCCCTCAACCATATCAAATACATCACATAGAAAAGTAAAAAATACATGATAGCCATACACATGCAAGTATGGGGTAAGCAAAATCATAAACATAATCAACATTTTAGACATAAAAATAATCACAATCAAAGTAACTAACATCATCAATTGCAAACATATGATATCCCATAGCTATCCAATATTAAATCACCATGTAATGTCATACATCCAAAACTACATAATAAAGCTAGAATAATCAACACACACATAAAGGTGGCCTAAAAGAGTTTGGAAAAATAAAATTGAAAAGTAAACAATGGGTGGGTAGTACATGCCATCTTTCATCCCTTTGTATCTTTCCTTTTCTGGAGAGTTCTAACGATGCAGGAAGAAAATGTAAGTGGAAGAAAACCCTTCAACTTCGCTTGCTTTCACATTTATCCGTTTCATCTAGTTTCGCAAGGGTGAGGAGCCAGAAGGTGTGCGGGGCCTAATAGCTGTTATGTTTTTAGTTTACATATTATTGAAGGAATGCATTTTTAGTTTACATACAAATGAAGGATTATGATTTCAATTGTCAAAAATAGTATTCTTGCATGATAAAGATGTCTTACTAAGGCAAGTAGTTGACTATTGAAGATAGAAAAAAGGTATGCATTTTTAGTTTACATATTATTGAAGGAAAGTGTTTTTAGTTGACATAGTAATGAAGGAATATTATTTCAGTTGTTAAAACCAGTATTCTTCCTAATATAATAAGTATATGATTTGTAATGAAATAAGGAATGTGTTCTTGCATCATGAAGATGTCTTTACCATGCGAGAATAGCATTTTGTATAATTCAGAAAGGATTGTGTTATCAAATATCAATACTACTATTCTTGCATCATCGAGATGTGTTACTGATGCAAGTAGCCTACCCTATTTGGACACCCAAGCCTTAATTTTTTAATTTTTTATTTCTTACACTTAGTTGTGCACTTGATAATTAAATATTTATAATATTTAATTATGCATTTTATTTTCTAATTGAATTTAATATTTAATTAAATCCAAATTTTTACATTTAGACTTTTTAAATAAGTCCTTTAATAACTATAGGCATTTAATTAATTCTAATTAATTAAATAACTAAATACTTAATATTTCAATATTCTAAAGAATGTAATTATCTCATCATTCATTCTAATTGACCATTTTCTACAACACTATAACACGAAGATAAATTGACAAAAAGACCCAAGATAGAACACTTCATACTAAGAGAATGAGTTTCTGAATACACATCATCTTGACGAATTCATATGGGTAACTAGATAGGTACTTGTCCACTATTTTAGAATAAATGGTGATTTAGGTTGGGATTTGGACCTGAGTGTTATCTCCCTTCTCTTACCATTGAGAGATTACAATAGAGCATGTTCATCCTAGCAATTTAGGTCCAAGTTGATGCCTGGTACCTACAATCCTGCATCAAAGATGAGCATGTACACATACACCACACACACACACACACACACACACATATAATAGACAATGACTAAGATTGATACATCATGTGGACCTCACTGACTGAGTAACTACAATTTCATTCCGCACCACATCAAACACATCACATAGAAAAGTAAAACATGCATGCTAACCATAGACATGCAAGTATGGGGTCAGTAAAAACTATAAGCATAGATAACACCATCATATGTAGTTTATCACCATGAAAGTACCCATAATCAATTAACTACCAACACATGAAATCACACACAACTATCCACTAGTCATGATATATAAACCAAATAATAATGCAATGTCAAGCGTCCACATCCCCAACTATCATTGAAATAATAAACACGCATATGAAATATGGCCTAAATTTTTTTGGCAAATAAACTAAAAAAACTATGTGCGGGCACTACATGATATTTGAATAGTAAAACATCTAAATAGATTATAAATTTTTATATGTATTCATAAAAGATCTAAAGTCAACTGTGACTTTTATCAATTTTTATATACATTCCTAAAATATCTTAAGTTGAGGGTAACATTTATAATGCCATTTTAACATTTTTCATCTGATACATAAAAATTGAGAAACAAAGTATCTTAATAGATTATTATATTCAAAACTCTAAAAATTGTTCAAAGTACTGTAATATTTTGTTTCAATTAACAAGTCTATCTAGCAATGTGGAAAACTTTAGGTTAATGTGTATATTAACCAAAATATGGACTTTATGTTAGGAGTATATTTCTCTTGTAAAGTATCTTCCATCCCTTGATTGTTGGCCATAAAGGACTATTCTTATTTATTTGTCACACGCAGAGAAAGAAATAAGGATGTTTCAACACGTAGAGAAAGAAAGAATGATATTTCAACACAATGTTGTTGAACGCCAAATTCAAGCTACTAGAGACCATTTCTTTCCCTTTTCTGAACTCCTTTATAAAAATTTTGGTCTACCATTGCCCCTACAGATGGAAGATAAAATTCTGATTTCTCAATTATCACTAGTCTACAAGTATTATTTCTCCTTCTTGATTTTTTTTCCAACAATTTTGGTCTACCAACATAATTGAAAGTTCAAGATAAGATTTTTATTTCTCCAATTATTGTTGTTTACACAATTATTTCACTAGTATGCATTCCGATTTTCATTCTATGATTGTTAGAATAGATGACTTTCTTGAAATCGTAAATGTCTTTTGTGTATAATTTTTTCTATTTAAGTGCACTGCGTGGAAAGAATGATTAAATCTAATAATACAAAATGATGATTTATCATATCAGCATCATTCCACTTTCAATGCTTTTTTTTCCTTTTTCATAAATTCTATAATCAAACTTAGATTGAATGTAATATTAATAAATACATAATTATTTATTACTTTTGATTGTGAATAAGGTGTAAAATTGGTATGGACAATTTAATTGTTAAATTATTTGATGTTTAAGTGAAGTTAACAATGTTTGATAGAAATATGGTGAAGTTAATTGGTTATCAAGGACACGGTACTTCAATTTCCTTCATTGCAATTATCTTTGTTGACTTACAATCTTTGGAAAAATTGACTCTAGGGTAAAAGTACAAAGCTATGTCACACTTTTATAAAGGAAAAAGCCAACAACACACAAATTTTTTAACTTTAATGACATAAAAATGGCATTTATGTTTAAAATTTGGAGATGATGTAAACTAATGAAATGTGTAAAAGTGGATGAAGTTTATGCCCATAATTTTTTTAATTTTTTTTGAAAAAAAATTCACATAGTTTTAAAATTTTTTAAGTCCATTTTTTACTTGTTGAAAAATGCCAAAAAACGAGGGTCTTGTTCGCAACAAAAAAGTATATGCAAATAATCTTTTTTTCCTTTGATTTTAAAATATGTCATAGAAAAGAAGAAAAATTAGTTTTCAATGTATATTTTCTCTAATATAACTACTCAAAGTCGAACATACCTCAAATTGACAGTTTTCATCTCGCGTCAAATTTCCCCTATTAAATCTACACCATTCACAAAATAAATGACATATTCTTGAAGATAACTCTCTCCTCTAGTGTTAAATATAAATTTTCAATTTTTTTGATAAGATTTACTATTTTTTTCTATTTTTGAAGCATCTTTTCTCGAATGTTAAAATACCTACTTGGAGTATTTTAAAATTTAATATATTAAATCTAATTAAAATATTATAAAAATTATATGATGATAATCTTGACTCTATGCTCTAAAAAAGGGTATTTTTATAGTTGTAAAAAAATATCACTAAAAAGAGTAAGAGTTATTGAAACATCGCTTTTCTGAAATAATTTTATTTCTTTAGTAATTGTTATAAAACATGCTTTTAATAGATATTTCCAATTGGAAAAGGTGAAGAACTTATCTAGCCTAGCTAGAATGAATCTAGCTAGACCATATGTTTGACAAAAAATAATTTTAGTTAGAAATACTCAAATTCAGCTATGCTGATAAGTTGTCCTGAAACGTGACACAACTTTGTGCTTTTACCCTCTAATTAAAAGTTATAATGAAGCTTCCTTAATATCATAAAGATTTTTTTTGTGAAAGAAATTTCTTTTGTCTACTGTATGAAACTACTTTTTGGAGGCTTCACACTGTATTGTAGACCTGTATAAATGAATGCTTTTCTATATATTCATTTTTCACATAGCTCATATTCATGGTTTTCCTCAAACCCTTGATGAAATCATTGTTTAACATTTATGTAGACTGATTAGGACATTTTTTGGGGGGAGTAATTAATTTCACCCAATCTTCTTGAAGAAATGTCAAGTTGAGAGTTAAGTTTTTTGGAAAATCATTTGTAGTCTATTATATGATTCCTAGCGGCTTTTCATTCCTAAAAATCTTTTTGTTCAGGAATATCTAGTTTTTCTCAAACAGAAAATGTTGATGCAAATCCAAATGCATTGTGGTGTTGTGGTTAGCTTTTTAATTTGTGTCTATTTAGTGGGTTTTATTGTTGCTGCAAAATGTCATCCTAAAATCTATGGTTCGATGAATGTGAGTTACCCTTTTTGGATTACCAATCCGCATTATGGATATCCTAGTTTTGAGATCTGTGTCTTCATTTGTTTTTGTCTCTTTTGTTGCGTGTCTTTTGGTTTGGTGGCTAAGAAATGCCACTTGAAACTTGTGGAGACCAAGTATTTTCAATAGCCACAATAGTACATAGCTTCCATAGTAGGGAGAGAAAGTCCAAGACTATTTTCTGCTAAAGAATTGGCAAGAGATATTAATAATTATTCAGATGAAATAGTGGCTTCAAAACTGTATTCAAAGGCATTCTATTGGATAGCGCTCTTGTGGCCATTAAAAATTCCAAAAAAGCTTTCTATGTAGAGAAATATCTTGCAATTCTCTCTCAAATCAATCACGGAAACCTAGTAAAATTAATAGGTTGTTGCATCCAAACTAAATTCCCAATGCTAGTATCTAAATTCGTTCTAAATGGAACAAAGTTTCAACATTATGGTCTAAGGAAGAGTGTTTGTCTTGGTTGTCACATTTGTAGATTGCAATCAAGATGGGGTAGGCTTTGGCATATCTACATTCATAAGCATCTCAACCCATTTTCCATGGAGATGTAAAATCTTCTAAAATTCTTTTCAATGAGATATTTTCTCCCAAAGTTGTAGATTTTGGGATTTCTTGTCTTATCTCTATTTTCAATGACACACATGATTTGATCATAGATATAATAACAACAAAGGGTTACTTAGATCCTAAGTACTTCCAAACATATCAAATTGCCAAAAAAAGTGATGTGTATATGTTTTGATGTTATTTTGTTGAGCTGATAACAGGTTTGGAACCACTGAGTACAGAAAGGATAAACAAAGAGTGAAGCTTATCTAATATTTTTATTGCCAGATTCAAACATAACCGCCTTAGGGAAATATTAGATAGAAAAGTATTAGAGGAGAAAAATATATAAAACATGGAAGATATTGGAAGATTATCAAGGGAATGCCTTCATTTGGAAAGGAGGAAACAATCGTCGATGAAAGAGGTCATGCAAGAACTTTTTATTGAGATTTAAAATCATAGAAATAAAATGAAAACCCAGAACAACACACACAAAGAAAGACATACATAAATTTTTATAGTGGTTCATCCAAACTGGACTACATCCACTTTGCAAGCAGGGTATTCTCTTATTGAAAATAATTTTCATAGTATTACAAGTGCACAACTCTCTACTATCTTAGCCTCTCTCTTGAAGAATAAAAAAGCTCCGTTTTAACCATCACATCATGATTGGGATATGAAATGGTTTTTGAAAAGCCAGAAGTCTGTTACACAATGACAAACAATGATTGGGATTAAAAACTATTAAAATCTCCCACTTGAAGTCCAATTAGTGCGATGAGAAGGGCTGCACAAAGATATCCCTAACTTGGATCTTATGGCTATGTCATCACAATGCTGAGAGAAGGTTAAAAAAACTCAAACTTCTCCCAAGATACAACCTTGGTTAATGCATCTTCTAGATTAAATTTAGTGTCAATTTTCACCAACTATTTCTTGCCTTCCACAAGAGCATGTCAAATGAAATGATTATGAATCTCTATATGTTTTGTGCGACTATAGAAAGCTGAATTTTTAGCCAAGTGAATGGAACTATTGCTATCACAAAATAGAGGAAAATCAGATTATGTACACCCCAACTCTCCTAATAGTCATTGTAGCCATATCATATCCTTAGCTCCCTCAATGAGAGAAATGTATTCAGCCTCGGTAGAGGACATAGAAGCCACCTATTGCTTATGAGATGCCTAGTAGATCACTGCCCCGACAAAAGTAAACACATACTAGTAGTAGATCACCGCTTATATAAATCCCCAGCCATATCAGAATCAAAATAACCACAAAGGTGAATATCTTTACCAATATAAGGTAAGACATAATCAGAGGTACCTTTCAAGTACTGAAGAATCCACTGGACTTCTTGCCAATGATTTTTTTCAAGATTACTCATAAAACTACTCACAACTCCCACTGCATGAGCAATGTCTGAATGAGTACAAACTATTGCATACATGAGACTGCCAACTGCAGATGAGTATGGAATATTATCCTTTTCAATTTCCTGTTCTGAAGTCAAAGGACACATAGTGAAAGACAAAAGGAAGTGATCAACCAATGAAGTAGAAACAAACTTGGCATTTGACATATTAAACCTGTCTAGAAATTTTAAAGTATATTGTTCTTGAGATAATATGATTTTCCATTTGTCTAAATTTCAAAATATATCTATCCCAAGAATCCTCTTCGCTTCCCCTAAATATTTCATGGCAAAGTGAAGAGCCAAATGCATCTTTAATTCTTTGACAACCCACACACTATTACTGGCAACCAACATATAATCAACATAATGCAAAAGAATAACAAATTCACCATTACGAATCCGCTTGTAGTAAACATATGGGTCTGATTCACAACAAATAAAATTTTGTTGAGTGATAAAACTATCAAATTTTACATACCACTCACTACCTTGGGGCTTGCTTCACCCCATACAAACTTTGCTTCAATTTGTAATACAAGTGTTCTTCACCCTTTTTAATAAAGCCCTTAGGTTGATCCATATATAATTCCTCCTCAATATCACCATGAAGGAAAGGGGTTTTAACATCGAGTTTGTCAAGCTCAAGATCCCAAATAGCTGCCATACAAAAAACCAAACGAATTGTTTGTATTTTCACAACTAGAGAAAAAATTTCATTAAAATCCACACCTTTTTGTTGAGCAAAAGCTTTTACCATCAATTTGGCCCTGTATCTTTTTCATCCTCCATCTTCTTTCAAATGGTAGACCCATTTATTTTTCAAAAAAATTCAATTTGGTGGAGTAGTGACTAAATCCCAAGTATCATTGACACGCAAGGACTCCATTTCATCCTTCATAGCATTCATCTAGTGAACTAAATTTATATCATTGAATGCCTGTTTAAAGGTTTGAGTCTCTACCCTATCCGAACATAGAGAAAATAATAATTCATAATTATCAAATTTCCTTGGATGTTTTCTTTCTCTCGTAGACCTTCATAGTGGAATGCGCTAAATATTGCCTTGACTATAATCTTGATCAAATCCCTTTGTATTTCTAAGAGTAGATTGATTTTCAATTCCTTGTAGATTAGTCAAATTTGGCTCTTGTGTATCATGTGGTTTATTACCACTAGTCTATTCTCATGATTGATAACCTTTTTCCACAAAAGGCTCATGGTGAGGATGCACCGTGAGCTAGGAGTGAGCCAATGCATCAAGGGGAGACTGTGGGTGAGATAAGTTAAAGGGAAACCTCAATTGTTGAGTGGGGAAGATAGGAGGTGGGAGTTGCAGATGGTATGAATTGTCATGCTCTGTTATAGCTTGATTGTCCAAGATGGAAGCCAGTTCCGATGGGATTTGGAGGACTGTAGACCCATGAGGAGGCAACATCAATGATTGAGGGGCCAACAGTGTAGGAAATAGAGGAGTATCCTCTATGCTAGATGGAGGTTGATCATGAAAGGCTGGAGGAATCAATGTGGCCAATAGAGACATAGGAGGTAAGGGCTGTGATGAAGTAAGAGCGGGTTGTGCAGTGGGTAAAATGGGTTGTATGGGTATAATGCAAGGCAAGGGTTGAGCATTAGTAATAGGAATGAATTAGATACAATAGTGGTAGTTGAGTGAAATGTGACTCAAGGAACTCACTATAGATGACTTCCATTTTCTAATAAATCAAATTTAATAGAATCATTAGAAGTTATGTTTTGATTGTGCAAACTTGAGAAAGAATTTTCATTGAAAATAACATCCTGATTGTGAATAACCTTCTTTTCAATAGGATCCCATAGCCTAAAACCAAATTGATCCTTAGCATACCCCCAAAAAATGCATCTCTAGGATTTAAAATCCAATTTCATTCTCTTCTCTTTAGGAACATGCACCTAAGCATCACAACCAAAAATATGCAAATGATTAAATGAAATCCATTTCCCAACCCACCTCTCTTTCAGAATGTCAAAATCAAGACAAGATGAAGGAGCTCAGTTAATCAAATAAATGAAAATATTACATGCCTCCACCCAAAATGCTTTCCCCAAATTGACATTAGAGAGCATGCAATGAGCTCTTTCCAAACTAGTCCAATTTAACCTCTCAGCCGCACCATTTTCCTGAGGTGTAAAGGGGACTATTTTAATCCTTCAAATACCATTATCTACACAAAAATGATTAAATTAGGGGGTGAATGTTGAAATTTGGGTACCAATTCCATGAAAATCCACTTCAAAAAAAATTGCAATTAGAAATGGGCAACCGATTTTTACAAATCGGGTGCCGTTTAGGTTTGGGAGCCTGATCCATATTCAAAAATTAGGTGCCCATTTAAAAATTGGGTGCCCATTTCGGATCAGGCACCCAAAGTGAAACAGGTGCTCGATTTCTACAAAACGGACGCTCGATTTGTAAAAATTAGGCACCCATTTTGGAAATCTATATATTTTTTGTTTTTTACAGGTTTTGTTTGTCATTTTCACTATCGAAAATGGGATCACATTTAGTAGAGTTCGGGTGCCCATTTCAGCTTCTCCTACCGACCCCCTCTACCATTTTTTCATGTTCCAGGTACATACTAATTGTTTTTTATGATTTTTGTCATTAAAAATTGTAGTTTCAAGTTATTTTTAGTTAAAAAATGTAATTTATTTTTGTTTTCAAAATTGTTGTATAAATTTAATTATATTTTATGTTTCAAGTAGTTCTTTTTAATTTTAATTTACTTTTTAAATTAGCGTACCAAAGTAGAAAACCGTTAAAACTTTTAATTTAACCATAGGTAGTAAAACAAAAACGTAAACCTAGACAAAATTAAATTACGAAACCCTAAGTAGAAAACCAAAACATAAATTTAGACATGTGTAAATAAAATAACAAACTATAGGTAGAAAAAAAATATTTACGTAAACAAAACTCTCTCTCGCTCTCTCTCTCTCATTAGTACATTTGAGACCTTTTCTCGACAGCTGAACGTCTGAATTTAGACACTAAACTATAGATTAACTGACACCACCTGATGTCATAGTTTTTTGGTCTAAAAAACTGACGGTTTTGTTAGGCATCATAATTACAACAACCATAGCTGTCAAAAAAAGGGGGTGCCAACAGAGCAAACCTGTCGTTGGACCTATTTGTGGTCATCCCAATTGTGATGCCTATTCGTCACAAAAAATAACAAACGGTGGCAACCCGTTAGAATCTTACAAAGGGTAGTCATCGTTTGTAACATGTTCACCGATGGAAATAATTTTAGTGCAATGGATATTCGTCGAAAATGTATGACGCATATCTATCATTTGTGGTTTGTAATGACGACTATGTTGTACATGCGATGGACATGTGTTGGACATTTATGATGGATATCTTTCGTTAATGGTTTTTTTCTGACAGCGATGTTATTAATGCGATGGATTTTTGTGACGGACAACCCTCGCTATTTTTAATCCATCGTAGTTACGATGATAATCAGTTTTTTTAAATATAAATAAATATATATATATATATATATATATATATAGATATATATATATATATATATAGATATATATATATATATATATATATATATATATATATATATATATATATATATATATATAGATATATATACATATATATATATATATATATCTATATATACATATATATATATATATATACATATATATATATATATATATCTATATATATATATATATATATATATATATATATATATATATATATATATATATATATATATATATATATATATATTTGTCGATCAAGTTGGTATCGATTCAGAACGGTGTTCTTGCGAATCTAGTTCCTGCTCCTAATTTGGTTATGGATCATTCAGAGATAACTTTGCAGTAGATTCAGCAATGGCTAGTGGATTATTGAGTTGAGTCTAGAGACTTGGATTTGGAATGGATCTTATCGAATCAAGACTTGTGATAGCGACTACTCCAGCACAATTCAGAGATAACTTCGCAATAGATTCAGTAGTGGGTCATGGATTATTGAGTCAAATCTAGAGACTTGAATTTGGAATGGATCCTACCAAATCAAGACTTGTGACAGTGACTGCTCCAGCACAAGAAGCTAGTGCGGTGATTAGAGATGCATTCTTCCTGATGTGTTCATGGGATATATGCGGACCTGATTGCATTTGGATCTGATTCGAGTGACTTCTTGACTTCTTTGGTCCAAATTTGATGTGCAGGTTCATGGTGCAGTCTATGGTGTTTGTTTGCGACTGGGTTCTTGATAGAGATCTATTGATTTGGTAGCCATTGAGATGGATCGATATATATTTTTCATACGTGGATTGAGATCTTAAATTATTGAGCTTCTCTTTGTTTCAAGAATAGTTTAACATCCTCTACTTAACAGGGCCAACCACGTGAAGGTGGTAGCTCATCTGACCCCTGCTAGGAGCCTCTTATGACCCTTTGCGACATTTTAAGATATCTTAATGTATTCTTAGAGATCATAAATGATCGTAAAGGGTCATAAGGGGTCCTAGAACACAATAGCTGAGAAACATAAATGTAGGCATCATGGTCACAATTTTTTGGAAACATAACATAATTGAGTGGTATACCCAGATGATGCAACACAACTACTCCTCTAGCTCCATGTCGACACTGCGTAAACAAAACTCAAAGATAAAGAATAAATTTAGAGAGCACAGAAGAGAAATAATGACTGAAATAATATAGGGACCTATATTACTTTGGTCGTTCTCACTCTCCTCCACTCTCTAAATTTATTTTTTATCTATGGATTTTGTTTACCGCAGTGTAAACTTGGAACCAGAGGAGTGATATATAATTGTGTTGCATCATCTGGGTATACCATTCAATTATGTCGTGTCTCCAAAAAATTGTGATTATGATGCCTACATTTATGTTTGTCAGTTGTTGTAATATCTACATTTATGTTTCTCATTTGTAATGTTTATGTGCATGTTCTTTATGTGTATCTACTAGAAATTCTTTTTAAAAAATTAGTATCTACAATAGCCCTCTGTTAACCACATTTACGCATATGGTCCCAACAAAATAGTGCACAAACTACACAAAGAAGGCATCATAAAAATATGATTTCTGCTTTCGCTATTGAAGCAATCTTGGCGGTACTAGCTACCTCTTGAGCCTTGCACAAGTTGCACTCATTTCCTACATCAGATATAGATGTATATGGGGTGGATGTCAATGTAGTTTGATCGACCCACCAAAAGTATTGACATCCAGTATTTCCCTAACAATACCAAATGTACATCAGTTCTTCATAAAATGATTAGTTGACACATTATTTTTAAACATAAAATATAATTACGTATCCAAACCTTTTTCCTATTTGGGCAAACCCAAAATTGATGCCCAAGATTACTTGTTGTGCGTGACATCTTCAACATGCATGGGCCAACACCACATTGACACATAGACACATTGATAGAATTCATCGATGCTATTTCGACAAATATTGCATTATCACAAATATTGCATTGTCATTATTTTGTTCATTCATACTAATTATAATTACAATAAAAAGAAACATACTAATGTAGACTTGCACATTTTTTGGCTAAGTTGAAGTCTTTGGTTTAAATCACTAGACACTCAAGACAAAATGACAAACCAAAGACAACCATGCAATTGTAAAGAAAGGTATTTTGCTTAAACACGTCACTTTTTTGTGCATGTCTAAATACTGGTGTCTTTCAAGTGATTTGATTCTATTCATGCCGACTAAAAATGAGAACAGTCTTAACTAGTGAGGTTGTTTAAGCATATAGAGATTAAATACAATCTTTTAGAATGAAATTTCTCTTAACAAAAGATCAAAGATATATAAGTAGGACATATAAAACAAGGTGAATAAGAGTATTACATATAAAACAATTGTTAGAACATGCCAGACATCTGACATAATTGTATATTTCATTCATGTCATTGATATTCTTCTTCATCCATCTCATCATCAAGATCGTCATCGTCGATGACATCACCACCACCACTATTGTCATCATTGTCATCATCACCATCACCATCAGCATCATCATCCTAATCATCATCCTCATCAGTAGAAGCATTAGTAGCAGCATCATCCTCATCAGTAGCAGCATCATCATCATCATCAGTAGCAACATCATCATCGTCTTCTTCTTCATATTCTTCTTCGACCAGCTCTCGATTGTGATCTGGTTCTACATCATCTTCCACTTCTTCATCTTCCTCGGTATCTTCTTCCATCGCATTATACTTTATCGGTCTTCCTCTTGGATCATTTCTAACAACAAATGACCAATCTAGTTTATGTAGAACCTCCGAGTAAAATACGCGCTCACATTGGCTTGGAAGAACATAGGGCTCTTCTCCAACTGGCTCAAACAACCTTGTATTAATCATTGAAAATCCATTATCATGTTCAATAAAAGTTCTATCAGGATCATTTTTATTGAGTTGTAGTCTATACCATTTCACAATGAAGAGAACTAATTTGAAGGAATTGAAGTCACATTCAAGTATATTCAAGTCATTTCTAGATGAAATATTAGTCACTTGGAACACTGCACTTATCCCAGAATCACAAGTTCTCTTTGTGTCATCCAAATTTTTGATACAAAATTTCTAACCATTGCAAAACATAGCCTTGTGGTGTTTAACCTGCAATAATGCCAAACATGTATAAATTATTGCATCATGAGTTGAAAAATATACGATTGATTAATTAACAAATTTATAAGTACCTGGAGATCTCTTAAACCATATGCTAAATCTATTTCCTTTTGTGTAACATTGGGATCTCCATTGTGATGAGCTTGTATAACCAATGAAGACATGAATTCCCATGTTAATCTATGACCATCATGTTGACATCGTTCAACCCATGTCGTCATCCAATCTTGATTGTTTGCAATAAACAAATGTATTGCATCCCACTCTTTAGCAGCTGTACAAAAGTAAATAGATGACTTACAACAGATTTATTTTGAAGATTAAGAATTAATTTACTACAAGAACATCTCATAATTTATTACCTTTCAATTTCCTAAATCTACCGTTGCCCACCAAGTACTCCCCTTCAAATTTTTTAATTGAATCAAGATCCCAAATGCAATCTATATGGGTCTTTGCTACAAGATTAGGAAGATATTGAGTAACATACACCATCATTTGGTATACCATATATCCCGCAACCATAGAACCCTCAGGATGTGCTCTTTGTCGTACCAAAACCTTAAAAAATTTCAAGTGTCTCTCAACCATCCACATTGACCTAGCATGTAAAAGTCCACACAATTCAATCTCCTCAACTTGGTGTATGAGGTAGTGTTCTTGTGCATTGAAAAAAGATGGAGGTAAACACTTTTGCATTTCACACATTAATCGACAAATTATTTTCTTCCGATATTTTATATCTTCTTTATGAATTTATTTAGATGACAACCACCTACAAGGGATTCAAGACATAAATATATAAATATGAGACTTTACAATATATTACTTGTTTGATATATTGAACAAATATCACTTCTTACCTCATGTATTTTCCAAGATCATATATCAGTTGTTTGATATTGTTGTCAAAGTTCTCTGAGAGAGATAGGGGTAGAAAATACTACAACAATAGTCAACTGATCATTTCATATAATGAAAATTGAATGGAATTACATAAATATATTGTAAGTACAAAAGACTATGACTTACCTTGATGAAGGTATGCCAATCATGCATTTTCATCCCTCACCCAAAATCATTTTTCTTTGATATGAGATTGCTTATATTCGCAAAAAATCCTATAGGAAATCAAATTTTTTGGATCACTTCTTTTATGGCATTACTTTGTTGCTCTGTTAATAACTAAGGAAGAGCACTTGCATTAATCTGTTCTCTATTGCTATTTGATTCAATGATATTTTTCATTGCATGATTGGAATCATGAATATCACTACAAATTTTTCCAAATTTTTCTTTGTCACGCCTTCCGTCCAATATTTTCCACAGTATCTTTATTACATTCTTTCCAATATTCATATTATCAAACAAATGCACAATTTGTAGATGCTCAAAGTAGGGCAGCCTACTAAATTCTCTGAGATAGCATTTTAGTCCCTTTGGAAGCTGGTCGGTGATGCCTTCATGACCTTAAAGATCATCAACTACATAATTAGCCAACAAAAAAAATCAAAATATATAATTTTCAAACATCGACCATTACGTGGAATGATATTACCTTGAATTCTATTATATTCCAACTGCCATAGCTGAGGTGTCATTCTTCAGGGCTTTGATGTAGTCTCTTCTTTCCCATTGAAAAGATGACTTTCTGCACTTCAATACTTATGATTTTTGGGGAGGAACTACCTATACTCATCAAACACCTATTTTCTTAAACTTTTGGAATGACAAGATTTCATCTTTGAACCACACATTGGGCATGCAATTTTTCTCTTTGTTTGAATACCTACAAGATAATGATAAAATTGGATTAAATATGTATATTTTTATAATTTGAATTATCTCATACAACTAGAATTCACCATAACATACCACATAAATGTATCAACCCTGGAGCATCATGAATTGTCCACACAAGCATTGCATGAAATTGAAATTACCTATCCAATTGGTCAGGAGATATCATACATAGTAAAACTATTCCATAACACCAACAACTTGTCGATAAGAGGCACAATATATACATTCATATCTTTCACTTGGTACTTACCTAGTTGAATTAACAACAACATTAGATAATTATTGTGGTCATTTCACTCTAAGACTTATAATTACATGTAGATAACTATAAAATAATAAGATACCTGAAACAATTATTGCCAACATAATGTGCTCCTTCCTTATTGACATCCACAGAGGAAGGTTATTGTTTATAACAAAAATAGGCCACACCAAGTAAATGGATCTCATCTCTCCATGCAGATTGACACCATCTGCTACTAGAGAAAGCCTGAGATTTCAAGGTTCCTCTTTAAAGTTTAGCCACTTTTCCTCTATGTCCATAAATGATGAACCATCCACAAGCATTCAAATAATGTCATCTTGACTCCTACCATGTGCATGGTAATCCATAAATCGTGCCAAGCTATTGCACCTAAATAATCATTTCAGATGTGGAATAATGGGGATGTGACAAAGAACCTTGTGAGACACCTTTTTTGTCACTTGATCATCTCAATATCTACTCATATGGCATTCAAGGCATTCTGTTGCATTTTTAATGTTCTTTATAATAAATAATATGATCTTCAGGACAAGCATCTATTGTTTGATACTCTATTCCAATATGTTTCATAATGGCACATAATTCTCGGTACGAGCGAGAGAGAACATTTGATGGTGGTAATAGAAAGTCACCTATCAATCTACAACAAATAATATAAGTCATTACTATAAACAATCTTAATGGTACATGTTTCAACTTTTATAGACTATAATGACATATATGACAAACCTTAGCATGTGTGACATTGCTATGTTGGATAAACCATTCACAACCTTCAAATTTAGCAACAACAATACAGTAGAGAGAAGAGTAGATTTGGGAACCTTCATAAAGGGTCGTGTCTGCCTTTTCAAGTAGAGGTATATCATGGATGTTGTCAATGTCATCCTCATTAGCAGTAGCAGTAGCACCAGCAGCACCAGTACCAAATGTGTCAACGATCAATGCATTCATACCATCATCTTCAAATGTGGTTTCTAGGGCATGATTGTCATCTTCCATGGGATCATGATCTTCAACTTCAATATTCACACCTCCATGTTCCTCTATATTCACACTGGGGATATCGACCTATATAAAAATGATGATAATCAAACCTCCTTCCATGGTTCATATGTATATTAATTGTGAAAACAATATAACAAACAACTTACCACTAGATTATAATCAAACTCCCCTTCCATGTGACCATTCTCCTTACAATGTCTCTTTGGTTCTTTGATTTTGATTCTTCTTGTCTTTAAGCTGTTGCAACTCTTGCATGGACAATAAAATTTGTCATTGCCTTCTCTTTGAAAGTTAGACAACAATCTAGCGATTGTCTCCCTATTTTGATTGAATTTCCTTATATTATCTAACATGATCCTTAATGTGTCTATCTACAAAACAAATTGGAGATGCCTCCTTTCATTAGCTTCATGTCACCTTCTCATAGCTTCTCATTTTTTGACAGATTTGGCCAAAAGCTTTGTAGGAAACCAAGTAATGGGTATTATTGAGTTCAAACACATTGAGCTGCTACAACTGAATTATAAATCATGAATTCACTATAAAATTAAAACTGAATAGGGACATAAGTAAGATATTTAATGCACTTACTATTTTGAATTTGAGCTCAAGCACCATGCAATGTTATTGCTGTCATTGCATGCTTGCTGCTGTTGTGCACCATATATTGTCTTATACACTGTTTGTGAGTATGTTATTGCCATCAAGCTAGGGCATCATGCATTATTTATGAGCTCACTTTTTGAGCACCGACCAATCAAATAGGGACATGAGGTGCTCAAACAATGAGCTCATAAATAATGCATGATGCCCTAGTTGTAGGTAGTTATCTCTTCTATAATGATGGAGGAGTGAAATGTAATGATCAATGAGGTTGCTGCTATTAGATCATACATTAACACACTTACTATTTTGAATTTGAGCTCGGGCATCATGCAATGTTATTATTGTCATTGCATGCTTGTTGCTGTTGTGCACCATATATTATTTTATACACTGTTTATTTTATTGAGACCATGAGCTATTGTAGTTGACTATATTCTTTTGGGGTCTGATCTATTGTAGTTGTTTGTTTTTTCTTTGAATCATTATTTACAATTACTTTTGATGCAATATTTGTGTGAAGAACAAGAACAAAATGGTGAAAGAGTGTATTTGACAAAGATACATTTTGTTGGGCTGATTAGGTTGGCCTGGTACCATTTACATGGCCTCGCTAGATATTAAACAATGAGCTCATGAACAATGCTAGTATTAGACAGTGAGCTCATGAACAATGTATGATGCCCTAGCTTGTAGCCCGTGAGCCATCAAGACATTTTCTCATGAAATGATCATAAATGGGGAGTATCACATAATGAATATCAACACCAAAACAAATAAAGAGAGATCAAACACTTCACACAATGCCTTGAAGGTAATAGAAATGATGCCCTAGCTCTCAAAGCTTGTAGGTCATCAAGCATTCCAACTAAAAGATGTAAACAATGCCATTATTAAATAGTGAGCTCATGAGCAATGTATGATGCCCTAGCTTGCAGCCTACAAGCCATCAAGACATTTCCTCATCAAATGATCATAAGCGGGGAGTACCACATAGTGAATATCAACTACAAAACAAATAAAGAGAGATCAAACACTTCATACAATGCCTTGAAGGTAATAGAAATGATTCCCTAGCTCTCAAAGCTCGCGAGTCATCCAACATTTCAAATAAAAAGATGTAAACAATGCCAGTATTAAACAATGAGCTCATAAACAATGTATGATGCCATAGATTTTATTTCAAACTTTTAGTTTTCTTTAAGATATAAACTTTTATTTCTCATGTCTCATTGGAAAGGCATTGTTATTTGTGTGTGGGATTTTTCAGAATAAAATTAATCTAGATAGTTATTTTTCTAGTTTGAAAGTAAATTCTTTGGTCCTTTCTGTATTTATTTTTGTTATTTATGTAGCACATTTGAATAATCACATCTTTTATATTTTCTTAATTTATATAAATTCTTTCTAGATATGCCATTGAAAAAATATGTATATTATGGAAATACCATACAGCTCTTCTAAATTGTTGGAGCATGCTGAAATTTTCTAATTTGTTGGACCAACTAAGCAGAGTTTAAAGTAGTTAAAATTTCACAGTCATCTATTAGTATCATAAATGAAGACTTATTTGTTTTCAATCAATGTTTAGAAAATTTCTTGATAATGTTGTCTAAAGTTTGAACCTTTATTGATTTAATGCTTGGTGTTCCCCAAACATATACAAAATGTACACATGATGGACTCAAATAGTTTTCAAAGAACTCTAGTATGTTAAGGGTCCATATATTACCTCAAGGTGTTATGAATTTTTAATTATATCCTTTGCTGAAATTTATTATTTGTATCTTGTTTCAGAATCTAGGATAAAAATATTCATGGATGTGGCTATGGTAGTATCTTTTCAAAAGGTGGAAATCATGATGAGAAATATATACAAACAAAAGTTGAAGAATGAGATTAGAGACTAAGTGCAGCTAAAGCATGTGTTAGAAGGAGGTGGGGACCTCGTATGCAAGTAAGTTGTTGATTTACTTATATTAATTGAACTTTGGTAAAATATATCCCATTATACATATTTTATTTGTATTTAATTGATAAGAATGATTTCTCTTTGAATTCTAACTCTATCTATATATGGGTCCTAATAGACATGTGTTCACAAAGTTCTTGTTATAATCAATTGTTTGAGGGAGGATTTGGGATTGCTATCATGATAACATCATGATTAGATTGCAAACTTGAGATGACATAAACCGAGTGAAATATGTTTTCACTCAAAATATTGAGAGAAATATGAGAAAAAAAACCAAAAATAAACACCATAGGTTTAAAATTACAAATGAGATAAAATCACTTTATCCTTGGAAAGGTTCCAGTAGGCATTTGAAACCAATTTATCTTCTCTGAGTCCTACCATTGATTATGAATGGTTTCAAACCCAGATGGGAAAAGGTTTTAATGTAGTTGCATTAATGTAGATGACCCTTATTTAGGTCTATTTTAACTGGTATGTATTAGTTGAGTCATAATAGACTAGATAATTCTTAGATTTTAAATGTAAGATTATTTTTTAATAAAGAAATTTTGCATCTAAAGATTACATGTATATATATGAAAAATAACTTGTATATAGTATACAAGGAAAATAAATTTTAGAAGAAAATGCAAGAGTACAAGAATACATAAGAGGATGAACATAAATAATAAGGGTGTCAGACATTGCCTGAAGTGATGATTTTTTTACCCGGGTATGAATCTAGTGTGCCCTTGTGTGATCCAGAACCTGCAAAGAAAAGAGAGATGGAGGTTAGATAAAAAATATTTAAGCAATGAATGGCATCCTATTACTGATCCTCATCTATAATTATGCATCTGCATAGTCAATCCATACACTTCTGAAAGAAAAACCAAGCTCACAGTTTCAATGAAATAAACAGTGTATAAAACAATATATGGTGCACAACAACAACAAGCATGCAATGACAACAATAACATTGCATGATGCTCGAGCTTAAATTCAAAACAGTAAGTGTGTTAATGTATGATCTAATAGCAACAACCTCATTGATCATTACTTTTCACTCCTCCATCATATAGAAGAGATAACTACCTACAACTATATTTCATAATTCCTCCTTTGAAGTATATATATATCAAGTATAATTATGAGTTTACATCATATATTTAGTCTTAATAAAATCTTATAAAATAAGATAAAACTAACCCAAAATACTTTGTCTTAATAAAATCTTAATAAAATAATATATTTAGCCTTAATAAAATAATACACTTACTGTTTTGAATTTGAGCTCAGGCATCATTCATTGTTTATGAGCTCACTGTTTGATTACCAACCAATCAAATAGGGACATGATGTGCTCAAAAAATGAGTTCATAAACAATGCATGATGCCCTAGCTTGTAGCCCACAATCCATCAAGACATGTCCTCATGAAATGATCATAAATAGGGAGTACCACATAGTGAATATCAACAAAAAAACAAATAAAGAGAGATCAACCACTTCACACAATGCCTTGAAGGTAATAGAAATGATGCCCTAGCTCTCAAAGCTCATAGGTGATCAAGCATTCCAAATGAAAAGATGTAAATAATGTTAGTATTAAACAGTGAGCTCATGAACAATGTATGATGCCCTAGCTTGCAACCCGCAAGCCATCAAGATATTTCCTCATGAAATGATCATAAACGGGGTGTACCACATAGTGAATATCAACACCGAAACAAATAAAGAGAGATCAAACACTTCACACAATATATGTTGTTTTATAAGATTTTATTAAGACTAAATATATCATTTTATGAGCTCACTCTTTGAGCACTTCATGTCCCTATTTGATTGGTCGATGCTTTGTGATGTAGGAGCATCCTGGGTGTAAGAGCAATCTTGCATCACCCAAAAATATTTCTATTTTTGTATTCAATAAGGGCTATTTTGTGCAGAGCTGCTATTTATAGAAAGTTACTATTTTTGGTAATTTTTGTATGTGCTCAGAATGATCTTATTTCTTTCTTGGAGGTTCATTTTGGTCATATAAGTCTGCCAGTAAAGTTTCATTGCCAGATCAAGTGTATATTGGAAGATATTGAAGATTTTCGGTATTGGCAATAGGGTACAGAAACTTTGAACTCAGTTTTGAAGGCTTTAGAGGCCCTAGATGAGGTCAAAAAATTTGGGTAACGGGCGCTTGCGCAGGTCAACCCTGTAGAGTGCTTCGTGGCATTTCTGAAATGGGGTTATAATAGCCGAGTGGGTCAACTGGTGATGACTTATGGTCTTCGGAAGTTGGGCCACCTGAAATGGCGGAAAATAATTTTCTTCAAAAAAAATTTTCGGGTTTCAAAGGTTATCTTGAGCTGACTATGATGTAATAAAATGTAAAATAAAATAATTCTAAGTTGGTCGGCCTTATTGGCTAAAATTCTAGAACCTTCCCAGGCGGTGGAAAATTGCCTATATAAGGAAGGCTGTATTATTGTCTTAGGTAGTTCAGAACAGTTCTGGGTAGTAGATCTGGGTATTGATTCGAGGCTTTGTCCTAAAGAATATTGTAAGGGAATTCCCATGTGGCTTTGCATATTGTAATTCTGAAAGTTTGTAATTCCACCTTTGTGGAGATAATAAGAAGTCAATTTTCTGTTCTTGCATATTATTGTTGTTGTTTCTCTATTTCTGTTATGTGTTTGTGGCATTAAGGGGAGCACCCTTCATCAAGTGGTATTAGAGCAGGATTTCTTGAGTGTGTAAACAGATTGCTGACTGTGAGGCAGTTTGCACCAGGACTGTGGCTAGGGTTTCAGCGCGCATTGCAAAAATGCCTCCACGAAGGGAACGTGGTGGAAGAGCTGGTGTTGTAACACCTGAGGTTAGAGAGCTGCAGAGACAAGTGCAAGCATTGCAAGAAGAGATTCGTAGAGGAATGAATCTTAATGTCAGAGATGAAAGCGAGGATGAAGCCGAAGAAGAATATCAAGAAGGAGAAGCTGAAATTGTGAACCAGGAGGAAGAAAGACTTTTTCGGGTGATTTCCAAGATTGGGAAAAGACCTAAGATTGAGGTTCCTACATTTTCTAGAAATCTTAACCCAGAGGAATTGATCGACTGGATCAATGAATGTGAGGAATATTTTGAGTACGAAGATGTTGAGGATCCTGATAGGGTCAAATTTGCGAAAGCCAGATTGAAAGGTCATGCGAAGATCTGGTGGCAAGAAATTCAATTAGAGCGAAATAGAAGAGGGAAAGATAAAATCACAAGATGGGATCGGATGGTGGATAAATTGAAGTGACAGTTCATTCCTGTTGATTATGAGCTTGACCTACTGAAGAAAATGCAGAGTTTGAAGCAAGCAAGAAGATCTGTTCAGGAGTATACAGAGGAGTTCTATCGACTTCTCATCAGAACAGGCCATGCAGAAGCTGATAAGGAGAAAGTTGCCCGATACCTTAATGGGTTAAGGCCAAGCATTCAGGAGGAGCTGAATCTGGTTCGAATGAACAGTATTGAAGAGGCATACTAGTTTGCCCTAAAAGTAGAGGAAAAGCTGAACAAGAAGTTTGAGAGAAGACAAAACGGAAGAGGTTGTGGTGGACGGTCTAGTGGACGGTCATATGGTGGCCGAAATGAAGATCTGAAAAAGAAAGATGAGGCCAGTAGCAGTCAGAATCAGCGAGAAAATAATTCTAATAATTTCTAGGATCAGAATAATAGAGATCAGAGAGGAAGAGGAAGAGGACAAGGATCTGGAAGAGGTGGCTTCCGTGGAACATGTTTTCACTGTGGAGAAGAAGGTCATAGGGCATTTGAATGTCCTCAGCGCCAAGGAAGAACAGACAGGAGAAATGAAGGCCAGGCCAGAGTTGCACATGTAGATGAAGATGTCAGATCATCAAATTCTGAAGATGCTGAAAGAGGAGAAACGTTGATTAACAGAAGAGTCCTGTTGAGTGGTGAGAATGAACTTGAGCAAAGAAGGAGCCTGTTTCGCACCAGGTGTAAGTGCAAAGGTAAATGTTGTGATATGATTATTGATAGTGGAAGCACTGACAATTTGGTGTCAGAAGAGATGGTGACAAAGTTGAAGCTCAAGAGACAGAAACACCCACATCCATATCGGATTGCCTGGGTACAGGATGACCACAAGGTCATGGTCAATGAACAATGCCTGGTGAAGTTCAAGATTGGCGGATACCAAGATGAGGTATTGTGTGATATCATATCTATGGATGCATGTCATATGTTGTTGGGTAGACCATGGCAGTTTGACAGATGTGATGTACATGATGGTCGTGCGAATACCTATTCCTTGACAAAGGATGGAGTGTGACATAAGCTAAAACTATTGAAGGAGACTAAAGAAAAGGTATGTGGTAATGCAAGGATAACTTTTGTTGATGGAAGAAATTTCCTAGATGGTATGAGGCATGAGCATGTATATTTTGCTTTAATTCCAAAAGCCGGTAAAGAGGAAGTAGAAGATGTTCCTGTAGAAGTTGCAGATTTGTTGAATGAGTTTCAAGATATTGTATCCGATAACGTGCCTGATGGATTACCACCAGTCAGGAAGATCAGTCATCAGATGGACTTGATCCCAGGAGCGAGTTTTCCGAATAAGGCAGCACATAGAATGACACCTGCAGAAAGTGAGGAGTTGAACAGACAAGTACATGAGTTGTTATAGAAAGGATTGATTCGAGAGAGTCTGAGTCCCTGTGCTATACCAGCGGTATTAGCACCAAAGAAGAATGGAGAATGGAGGATGTGTACAGATTCTAGGGCAATAAACAAGATTACAATCAAGTACAGGTTTCCATTGCCATGAATAGATGATATTATGGATTGTTTGAGTGGAGCTGTGTATTTCTCAAAGATAGATCTGAAGAGTGGATATCACCAGATTCGGATCAGAGAAGGAGATGAATGAAAGACTACCTTCAAGACAAAGGAAGGACTATATGAGTGGTTAGTCATGCCTTTTGGGCTAACCAATGCACCAAGCACTTTCATGCGGCTCATGAACGAGGTTCTGAAAGAATTTTTGGGTAAGTTTGTCATTGTTTACCTAGATGATATTTTGATCTTTAGTAAGACATTGGAGGAGCATATGATGCATATTCGTATGGTATTTGAGAAGTTGAGAGAAGAGAAATTGTTGATTAATTTGAAGAAGTGCAGTTTTGTGAAGAAAGAGTTAGTGTATTTGGGATTTGTAGTTTCAGCAGAAGGTCTGAAAATGGACCCAGAGAAGGTACAGGCTATTCATGAATGGCCTACTCCAAGGAATGCTACTGAGGTAAGATCTTTTCATGGTCTAGCTAGCTTTTACAGAAAGTTTATCAGAAACTTTAGCAGTATTTGTGGACCCTTGACTGAAACAATGAGAGGGGATAGAAAAGAATTTAAGTGGACTAATGGGGCGGAAAAGAGTTTTCAATTGTTGAAACAAAAAGTTATAGAACAACCTGTTTTAGCACTTCCAGATTTTAATAAGGTGTTTCAAGTAGATTGTGATGCTAGTGGTACTGCAATAGGAGCTGTTATGAGCCAAGAAGGTAAACCTGTTGCTTATTTCAGTGAGAAGTTAAATGATGCCAAGAGGAAATATTCTATTTATGATCAGGAATTTTATGCTATAGTTCAGGCATTAAAGAAGTGGATTATCTGCTTCCTAAGGAGTTTGTTTTGTATACTGATCATCAAGCTTTGCAATATTTGAATAGTCAAGGAAAATTGAATCAAAGGCATTTGAAATGGGTTGAGTTTTTGCAGAGTTATACATTTGTTTTGAAACACAGAAGTGGAAAGTCTAATAGGGTTGCAGATGCTCTTAGCAGAAGGCAACTATTGCTGACAGAGATGCAGATTGAGGTGGTTGGGTTCAAGGAACTCAAGAATTTGTATCCAGAGGATCCTGATTTTGGTGAAGCTTGGAAGGCTTGTACAGAACTTGTTACTCTAGACAGGACGAAATGGCTGGATTTTATCATCCAAGATGATATGCTATTCAGAGGGAGTCAGTTGTGCATTCCACAAAGTTCTATGAGGGAGAATCTCATCAAGGAGAAGCATAGTGGAGGATTGGTTGGACATTTTGGTCATGATAAAACCCTTGCTTTGGTTGGTGAGAATTATTATTGGCCACAATTGCAGCAAGATGTGAAGAAGTTTGTACAGAGTTGCAGAGTATGTTAGATGGCGAAAGGAGTGAAGCAGAATACAGGGTTGTATCGGCCATTACCTATACCAGAGAAGCATTGGGAGGATATCAACATGGACTTTGTTCTTGGTTTACCGAGGACTCAGCGGGGGCATGATTCAATTTTTGTGGTGGTTGACAGATTTTCAAAGATGGCACATTTCATTCCCTGCAAGAAGACTAATGATGCTGTTCATGTAGCATAATTATTTTTCAGAGAAGTAGTGAGACTTCATGGTTTGCCAAAGACCATAGTTTCAGATCGGGACACTAAGTTTGTTGGATATTTCTGGCATACATTATGGAAGAAGTTGAAGACAGATTTGAAGTTTAGTTCATCACATCATCCACAGACTGATGGACAGACAGAGGTGGTGAATAGGAGCTTGGGAAATTTGCTGAGATGTTTGGTTGGAGATAAGCCAACAGGATGGGATTTGATTTTACCACAGGCAGAATTTGCATACAATAATTCTGTCAACAGGAGCACTGGTAAATCACCATTCCAGATTGTATATGGAAGTAGTCCAAGAAATGCATCTGAATTGAGGAAGATAGATAAAGGAGAAATAAGTAGTGTTGAAGCTGAGGATTTTACAGAACACTTGAAGAACATCCATGAAGAGGTGAGGAAGCATATTACCAAGATGAATGCACAGTATAAGGCTAAGGCAGATGAGAAAAGGAGGTATAAGGAATTTCAGGTTGGTGATGAAGTCATGGTTCATTTGCGGAAGGAGCGGTTTCCAGTTGGTACATATAACAAGCTGAAAATGAAGAAGTTTGGACCATGCAGGATATTGAAGAAACATGATTCAGGAAACGCATATGAGGTAGAATTGCCTACTGAGCTAAATATTTCACCAGTGTTTAACATTTCAGATCTGACAGAGTATCATGAGGGAGGTGTTGAAGATGAGATCACAGCAGCACAGTGGAGTATTCCAGCAACTAGTTCAGACACTAAGGAGATTGAAGATATACTGGATAGTCATGTTGGCAGAAGCACAAGGAACAGGACATATGAAGAATATCTGGTCAAGTGGAAAGGATGACTTGTTGAAGATTCATCATGGCTAACAAAGGAGGAGGTTAACCATCTTGGTTTTCCTCTGCACACCTGAGTCGTGACAGGGTCACTTCTCAAATTACCCCGGGTGTCTGATGCAGGAGCATCCTGGGTGTAAGAGCAATCTTGCATCACCCAAAAATATTTCTATTTTTGTATTCAATAAGGGCTATTTTGTGCAGAGCTGCTATTTATGGAAAGTTACTATTTTTGGTAATTTTTGTATGTGCTCAGAATGATCTTATTTCTTTCTTGGAGGTTCATTTTGGTCATATAAGTCTGCCAGTAAAGTTTCATTGCCAGATCAAGTGTATATTGGAAGATATTGAAGATTTTCAGTATTGGCAGCAGGGTACAGAAACTTTGAACTCAGTTTTGAAGGCTTTAGAGGCCCCGGATGAGATCAAAAAATTTGGGTGACGGGCGCTTGTGCAGGTCAACCCTGTAGAGTGCTTCGTGGCGTTTCCGAAATGGGGTTATAATAGCCGAGTGGGTCAATTGGTGATGACTTATGGTCTTCGGAAGTTGGGCCACCTGAAATGGTGGAAAATAATTGTCTTCAAAATTTCTGTTCGGGTTTCAAAGGTTATCTTGAGCCGACTATGATGTAATAAAATGTAAAATAAAATAATTCTAAGTTGGTCGGCCTTATTGGCTAAAATTTTGGAACCTTCCCAGGCGGTGGAAAATTGCCTATATAAGGAAGGCTGTATTATTGTCTTAGGTAGTTCAGAACAGTTCTGGGTAGTAGATCTGGGTATTGATTCGAGGCTTTGTCCTAAAGAATATTGTAAGGGAATGCCCATGTGGCTTTGCATATTGTAATTCTGAAAGTTTGTAATTCCACCTTTGTGGAGATAATAAGAAGCCAATTTTCTGTTCTTGCATATTATTGTTGTTGTTTCTCTATTTCTGTTATGTGTTTGTGGCATTAAGGGGAGCACCCTTCATCACTTTGTTTGTTATATTGATGCTATTAGATCAAATAGGGACATCAGTAATAAAATAACACACATACAGTTTTAAATTTGAGCTCAAACAGATTCAACTTTTAGAAGAATATGAATGAATACAAACATACATAAGTGGATGAACATAAATAATCAATGTACCAAACATTGCTTGAAGTAATGAAGTGTTGACCCAGGCTTCAATCCAGTATGCTCTTGTATGATCCAAAACTTGCAAGGAAGGAAAAGATGGGGTTAGATCCAAAGGATCTAAGCAATGCCTAGCACCCTATTATTGATCATCATCTACAATTATGCATGTGCATAGTCAAGCCATACACTTCTAAAACAAACTATGCTATAGAGCAATATGGGTGTGTGTTAATGTGATTCAAAATCTATTATGCAAAATTGTTTTATTATTGAGATAAGGATATATTAAGTCTACAAGAATAAATATTTTGAAAAATATTTGAATTTGATTTTGACAATAACATGAGGAGTGATATATTTCAAGTTTCAGTGAAATTTCATACCACATAGTGTTTGTAGATTACATTCAATGCATTATTTATGCTTGTATTGGTGGGAAAAATCTTGAAAATGTGCAAAAGAGATTGCATTCAACCATGTTGTTTACATGACACATGTAGTTTACCTCTAGCCTACATTAGTGTTACATACAAATTTGCAGATGCTGCGTGATATGAAGCTTCGCTAAAGCTTGAAAATGATAAGCATTATGATGCTGAGGTATGGTGTGGTAAGCACAAGTATAGTTTCTCGTAAGTTGCTATTGGTATAGTTTTTATTTTTTAAATAGTTGCGGAATCCAACTTCTCCTATACTTACACATATGTATACATTTTGGGCTTGGCTTTAATGTCATGTAAATTTGAGTGAAATGGTTATAATATTTAAGAGCAACAAGTATGACATTTTAAACAACTATGCATATACATTATATAATAGGAGGAGTGATATATTTTAATGGCAACACTTAATGAGAAGACACAAAGAAACCCAAATACCTATGAAGACACACTTGGAGCCATCAGAGATTATAAAGACATCCAAAGACATCAACTAGAGGATTTTGGCACCTATAATGGCCTATGAGGTCATTTCATGCAATAAGAATGGTGAATGTGTAATCAGTCCTAAAAGGCCTAATAAGCCTTAGGACCAAATTTGGAGTCTAAGATAGAATTAGGTGTTACAAGTTTCAAATAGGATGATACTTATATGATGACTTAAGTAAATTGTTCTTACCTTGAGACTAGTACACCATGGGATTAGAGGATGGTTGTTATAATAGCAACTGTGTGTCTATGGGATACTTTTATATTTTGTATTAAATGATGATAGATACATATGTGTTTCTTCTTTTTGCAACAATTTATATTCTGATACTTATATCTTGAATTGTCAAATGACCAATGAGTGATAATTTTAAAAGTGTATCATAATTAAAGGCATGTGAATTCATATTGTACTTAATCTGAATGCCATTGTGTAATGTTTATACTTATGATATTAATCTTAATATATCCCTATTAAGATATCCCTATTTTATTATTGATGTCCCTATTTACATCTTTTCATCAAATGACCCAAAAACATCAAGAATGGTCCTATATGGTCACTAATAGCCAAATTTTGAAAGAATATAAATGAATGCAAACATACATAAGTGGATGAACATAAATTTAATGAAGGTACCAGACATTGCCTGAAGTAATGAAGTGTTGACCTGGGGTTCAATCCAGTATGCCCTTGTATGATCCAAAACCTGTAAGGAAGGAAAAGATGGGGTTAGATCCAGATGATCTAAGCAATGCCTAGCAACATATTACTGATCCTCATCAACAATTATGCATGTGCATAGTAAAGCCATACATAGACTCAACAACATGATAGCATTGATCCAATAACAAAAAATACATTACAAATGCCAAGCTCATGGTCTCAATGAAATAAACAGTGTATAAAACAATATATGGTGTACAATAGCAGCAAGCATGCAATGACAACAATGACATTGCATGATGCCCGAGCTCAAATTCAAAATAGTAAGTGTATTAATGTATGTTTGCATGATGTCAGATATTAAATAGTGAGCTCATGAACAATGTTAGTATTAAACAGTGAGCTCATGAACAATGTATGATGCCCTAGCTTGCAGCCCGCGAGCCATCAAGATATTTTCTCATGAGATGATCATAAACGGGGAGTACCACATAGTGAATATCAACAGCAAAAAAAATAAAGAGAGATCAAACACTTCACACAATGCCTTTAAGGTAATAGAAATGATGCCCTAGCTCTCAAAGCTCGTAGTTCATTAAGCATTCCAAATGAAAAGTTGTAAACAATGCCAGTATTAAACAATGAGCTCATGAGCAATGTATGATGCCCTAGCTTGCAGTCCACGAGCCATCAAGATATTTCCTCGTCAAATGATCATAAGAAGGGAGTACCACATAGTGAATATCAACAGGAAAACAAATAAAGAGAGATCAAATACTTCACAAAATGCCTTGAAGGTAATAGCAATGATGCCCTAGCTCTCAAAGCTCGCAGGTAATCAAGCATTCCAAATGAAAAGAAGTAAACAATGCCAGTATTAAATAGTGAGCTCATAAAAAAATTATGATGCCCTAGCTTGCAACCAGCGAGCCATCAAGGAATTTCCTCATGAAATGATCATAAACAGGGAGTACCACATAGTGAATATCAATAGAAAAACAAATAAAGAGAGATGAAACACTTCACACAATGCCTTGAAGTTAATCACTAGTAGATTTGAAGTCAAATTTCGACCAAATTTATCGATCAAAGTGGAAATGGTCTTAAAATTTTCTTTTTTTTTTCCTTTTATCCCCATGTTGGTCGAAATTTCGACCAATACGGGGATAAAATGTAAAAAAAAAAAAAAGAAGATGCATTTCATTTTTACTTTACCCCTTTCTTTTTCGGCGTGGGTGACAGTGGGTGGGAGCGGGCGAGAAGGCGGGGACAACTGTGTATGAATTTTTTGTCTCTAATTCTATTTTTTTTCTAAATTGTTATATGGTTTTACTGTTCCCGCAAAGTGTTAAGAAAGATGCAATAAATCTTCACATCTTTGTGTTGCTCTGGCGACAGTAACTAGTGTGGAACATTGTGTTGCTATCGAGTTTCTTTGTAATGAAATTTGTTAGACTGTGACAGAACTTTAATAAGCATTATTGAAGTTTCAATAAAATATGTTAGGGCATAGTTTATTGGTTTTATGAAACTATGGAATCTGAGTTGAATAAAACTGTGATGTTATCCAGTTTGTATTATAAGAGGTTTTGAACTGTTATAACTGCATAGAATCATTTTAGACTTCACAGCTTGCAAGAATCAGTATATCGGGTTCAATTATATGTTAAATCCTTGACTTGTGGTTCCCCAAATGGTTATCAATACCTTTGGATGGAGAGCAAGCCAAGGATAGATGTAAACAATGAAACATTAAGCATAGAAAATGGGAAGCAATTGGCTGCTTCTAGAACCGATGCCCGAACTAGTGCATAAAAGGTGTAATCAAATCGGTGCCTAATCGGCACACATTATGTGAACAGTTCACAAATTGTGCCCTAAATAAACAATAAACAAGAAAACAAATGGTGAGTCAATTAGATGAACATATTTTTGGATACCCTAGACCGTAAAAGGGGTGAATACAACCCAGTGGTAAACGGGTGTTTAATACCAGTCGAATTTGATTGCACAGTCTCAAAGGAATGTTAGATATTAATAGTAAGGACAATCTGTCGAATCCAGATTAAGGATACTCTGAATTTGTGAAGAATCATCTGCTGTGAAAGAATGTTTAAAGTGGGGAAGTTTGATAGCCAAAAGGCAAGCTAGGCTTACAAAATCTTTTACCGATTGCAACCACTCATCAAACCACTGCTAAAACTTCCAGATGGAACTGAGTTTAAATTGATCAAATAGACTCGAAGATTCCCTGTAGAAGTTTGCAGTGATAGTTAGTGGTTAAAGAGGTAAAGTCACAAGCCTTATCAATACCTGTAGAAGAACACATTGTGCCTTCTCTATTCACATTGCAGAAACAGAGAAAATAAGAAGAATCAAATACAAATCTTCAAGTTAAAGTTGTGATCAGCTATAACACAGAGAGTTATGTTCAAAAGAGTGAATATACATATATTGTAAACACAGAAATTATATTTGCCTGTGGTAAGAAATAGAACCGGAAAACATCACAAGCTAAGTTTGGTAGATTGTGTAAAGAAATTACAGTCATCGATTGGCAGTCTGAAATTTATATTTTCTATTACCAAATTGAGGGATTTGGAATTATCAGTTGAATTTGTGACTGTGCTTGGAGTCATTAATCGTGTGAACCTATAATAGAATGTGGGAATCTATTCAAACTTTAGCTGTCTAAAGCTTGGCATCAAACTGTTATGATTTCAAGAATAGGTTACACATTTGGTGTTATTTTCTTTTATTAGAATCAACAAATTAAAAGTGACACTCACTATAAGGATAGTCACAAATGAGGACATCTCACAGTGACTATCTATTGTGTAATTTCCACTTGAATGCATTGCTATTGAACCACATTAATGCTTTTTTCCTTCAACAAATGAGGATAGTCACTGTAAAGACAACATGATAATGTACACTCACTATAAGGATAGTCACAAATGAGGACATCTCACAGTGACTGTCCCTTGTGTAATTGCCACTTGAATGTATTGCTATTCAGCCACATTAATGCTTTTCTTCTTCAACAAATGAGGATAGTCACTCTAAAGACAACATGATAATGTACACTCACTATAAGTGTACATTATCATATTGTCATGATAATGTACACTCACTCTAAGTGTACATTATCATGTTGTCTTTATAGTGACAGTCCTCATTGAAGTGGCAATTACACAAGGGATAGTCACTGTGAGAACTTCTCATTTTGTGAAATTACACAAGGGACAGTCACTGTGAGATGTCCTCATTTGTGACAAGGACAATCACACATGAGGACATCTCACAGTGATTCTCCCTTGTGTAATTGCCACTTGATCGAATGTATTGCTATTGAGCCACATTAATGCTTTTCTTCTTCAACAAATGATGACATTCACTCTAAAGACAACATGATAATGTACACTCACTATAAGGACAGTCACAAATGAGGACATCTCACAGTGACTATCCCTTGTGTAATTGCCACTTGAATGCATTGCTATTGAACCACATTAATGCTTTTTTCCTTCAACAAATGAGGATAGTCACTGTAAAGACAACATGATAATGTACACTCACTGTAAGGACAGTCACAAATGAGGACATCTCACAGTGACTGTCCCTTGTGTAATTTGCACTTGAATGCATTTCTATTGAACCACATTAATGCTTTTTTCCTTCAACAAATGAGGACAGTCACTGTAAAGACAACATGATAATGTACACTCACTGTAATGACAGTCACAAATGAGGACATCTCATAGTGACTGTCCCTTGTGTAATTGCCACTTGAATGTATTGCTATTCAGCCACATTAATGCTTTTCTTCTTCAACAAATGAGGATAGTCACTCTAAAGACAACAAGATAATGTACACTCAATGTAAGTGTACATTATCATGTTGTCTTTACAGTGACTGTCCTCATTCAAGTGGCAATTACACAAGGGACAGTCACTGTGAGAACTTCTCATTTTGTGAAATTACACAAGGTCACAAAAATTACAAAACAAAAATAATATTACAGTTCACAAAAATAATTTTGTGAACTTCTAATATTATTACACATGAGGACAGTCACTGTGAAGACAACATGATAATGTACACTCACTATAAGATCGATGTTGATGTAGAGTGGCAACAAAAGGTGATGGAATTCAATCAAATGCTTGTTTAAACCCACAAACTCCTATTAGGCTTCAAAGCCACTCAAAGACAAAATAGTCACAAAACCTTAGATCTGGATTCCAAACTTTCAAAGATGGTGTTATATGTGAGAGGATTCAATAGGTTTCAAGAAGTTTCAACACTTCAAACAATTCTTAGCAAGCAATTTTCTCAAAACTGTCAAATAGGCCTAATTGCCCCTTTTCTAGTCCTCCAGCAGCGTTATAACCCAAATAACTCAAAATTTATCCAAATGAACTTGCAAACAAATTAGCATTCTAGATACCCTTTTGGGAGAACTATAACATACTAAAAAACTAGTATCAACTTCTTTGGAAAATGTGCCCCAAAACCTTGACTGTCACTATTTTTCAAGAGGAATTAGTGATGTTTTACAAAGCAAGTGTGCTAAAAACATATCCAAAAGCCACCAAATTCATAGGACATTCCTATTTTGTGTCCAATTAGATGATTCAACAACCCATTTCACTTTATGATTTCATTTGCTACCAAAACCCCAAATTTGCCCTTAAAACCCTCTATAACCTAGGGTATCACCAATCTAACACTTCCACTCACTTCCAGGTAGTATGTTATTTTTTATTGTGTAGTATGTTTTATCATTTATTGGTTATTTTTTATTGTGTAGTATGTTATTTTCTAAGAATCAATGTAGATAAGATGGAGATGATTATCTTTTCTTATAGGGTATCTTGTTTTATTTTATTTTGTTTAGACAAAAGTGGAAGAACCACTATATATATTTATATTTATAAAAACTGATTCAAAAAGAGCTCAATCAGGAAAGAACCAGGAAGAAAACTCGACATCGTCACTTTATATACAAAGGTTTAAAAGAAAACCTTAACGCTATTTGATTAGTTTGTTACATTCGGAAGGTCGTGGCCACCTTTGAAGAATGCAAGTGGTCAAAGACCCATACATTTCAAATTTTGAACTACTAGTGGCTAAATTCAAAAATCAAATAGGATGCATCTCTAAACCAATCCCATAGGATGCATCTCTAAATCAAACTCTTGCAAAATAGCCATCTATTTCTCGTGACGCTCTCCCAAATCTGACTACATAACCAATCTCTTGACCACTTGGTCAGGCATAATGGCATATATATTGCTTCTCAAGATATATTGTCTAAACTTCTTGAATTATCTAACCAAGCTGAAAGCTTATTTCTCGAGGGCCCAATACCTCACTTCAACATTATTGAAAGGTGAACTCATTAAATTGATGCAGAGGCTTAGGGTGTCCAATCTAACACCTTTTTAAGCTTACAAAAATTAACACAGATCTCCTCTTGCTTCTTCTATACATGCACCAAATTTTCCACCCAAGTGGAGTGGCAGATAGGAAAAATTATCGTTGCAGCAAGTAACTTTTGAACTTCCTTGAAGATTAAGGGTTCTATCAACAAATTAACAGGTTGCTACTTTTGTATAAATGACTTTATGTTAGGCTTGAGAGTTATGTCATGGGTGATGATGGAAGTATCAAATATCTTCAGATCTTTATATCAAGTTGTGTTAACTTACCGATGACTTGATGCTTGACTCTCAGTAAAATGGTGATATAGGGTCCTTATATTACACATAATTTTGATTAAAAGTTAAAATATAGCATTAAAATCTAAATGATAAAGATATTTCATATGATGTTTTCGATATTAAAATGGTTGAGAAAATGGTTGTTCACTAACGATTTTTATCAGCAGGTTGCAAACAAATCATCCTTCTTCCACCAACGAGTCATTCCATTCAAGAAAGACCATGTCTGATGATATCAACGCACAAACAAATAGGGAGACAATTGCTAGACTATGGTCTAACTTAAAAAGAAAGGGTGATGGAAAATGTTATTGTCCTTGCAAAATTTGTAAGGGCTTAAAGACTTGAAGATATCTAATCAAAACAGCTGAGGAACATTGTAGGCAACATGGTCACATTGAAGGGGGAAACGAATTTCATCCATTGGTATGTATTTTAATATTTTATAAAATACATAAGACATGATTTGATGATGACAACATGATCATGGTTAATATAAGGTCATCATTTTCATATAGGTCAATGTCCCTCAATTTCATGTTATGGACCATGACAATCTGGAGAATGTGGATTTCCAAACGAGGGAACATGGAGGTGTGAACATAGAAGTAGAAGGTAATGATATCATGGAAGAAGACCACGATGATGAAGAAGATCAATATGATCACGATGATCAAGATGATGATGATGTTGATGCAGAGCTTGATGTACCTTTATTTGAGAAGGCACATGAGCCCCTATATGAAGGCTCCAAAACAACTCTTCTTGCCGCTGTATTGTTGTTGGTGAACCTGAAGGTTATGAATGGTTTATCCAACGTAGCAATGACACGTATGTTAAGGTATGTCATCTTTTTTCATTATTTTAGTTGTAATTCCCTTGTAATTAATATTAGATGAATCGTGTAGCAATTAATATTCTTTAAATTAACAAATTATATTTTTGGTCGTAGGTTGGTAGGTGAGTGTTTGTTACCACCATCAAACATCCTACCTCGCTCGTACTGAGAATTATCTTCCGTTATGAAAGATATTGGAATGGAATATCAAACAATACATGCATGTCCGAATGATCATATTATATATTATAAACAGCATGAATTTGCAATAGAATTCCCTATTTGTCATATTAGTAGATATCAATCAGATCAAATAACAAAAAAGGTGCCTTGCAAGGTTCTTCGACATATTCCCATTATTCCACGTCTGCAACGATTATTCAAGTGCAATAGCTTGGCACAATTTATGGATTACCATGCACGCAATAGAAGTCAAGATGGCATTATGTGAATGTCTACAGATGGCTCAACATTTAAGGAAACAGAAGAAAAATGGCCACACTTTAAAGAAGAACCTCGTAATCTCAAGCTTTCATTGGCAGCGGACGGTGTCAATCCGTTTGGAGAGATGAGATCTACTTACTCAGTGTGGCCTATTTTTTTTATCAACAATAACATTCCTCCTTGGTTGTCCATAAAGAGGGAGCACATAATGTTGTCACTGATTGTTCCAAGTATATTTTGATTTAATGGTCATCTAAATTAATTTATTATTAATAATCCATCAAAATGGTCATAATAATTATGTAATGTTTTTGTTCATTCAACTAGGTAAGTACCAAGTTAAAGATATCAATGTATATATTGAGCCCCTTATCAACGAGTTGATGGTGTTATGGAATGGGGTCACTATGTATGACATCTCTAGACCAATAGGACAAAGACAATTTCAATTCCATGCAATGCTTGTATGGACAATACATGATGCCCCTGGGCTAACACATTTTTGTGGTATGTTCTCTTCATAACACCTCTTTTTTGGTATGTTATAGTGCTAACACAAAGTTAACACATTTAATCCAATTAGACATGATCTTGTAGGTCTTCAGACAAAGGGAAAATTTGCATGTCCAGTTTGTGGTCCAAAGACAAAATCTCTTCATTCAAAAAGTTTGAGAAAGCAGGTGTTCGATGAGAATAGACACTTTCTCCATAGAAATCATAAGTACTGAATTACTGAAAAACATCTTTTCAATGGGAAAGAAGAGACTACATCAAAACCATGGAGAATGACACCTCACCTATGGAAGTTGGCATACAATAAAATAAATCGTCAAGGTAATGTCATTCCATCTGATGGGTTTTGTTTCAAATTTATCTTTTGATATTGTAATTTGTTTACTGATGATGTAATTGATGCTTGTGAAGGTCATCAAGGCATCAATGACCAACTTCCAAAAGGACTCAAAAGTTATCCTACACAATTTACTAGGTTGCCGTACTACAAGCAACTCCCAATCGTGCATTTTTTTGATTCTATGCATATTGGAAAGAATGTAACAGAGACATTATGGAAAATATTGGATGGAAGGCGTGACAAAGACCAAATCATCAAAATTTGTAGTGACATTGAAGAATCCAACCATGCAATGAAAATTTTTATTCAATCCAATCAAAATGGAGACCAGATTGATACAAGTGCTCTTCCATGGTTATTGTCGGAGCAGTAGAGCATTGCTATAAAAGAAATTATAAAGAAAATATGATTTCCTACAGGATTTGCTGCAAACATAAATGATCTCATATCAAAGAAAAGTGAATTTGGGCCAAGGATGAAAACACACGATTGGCATATATTTATTAAGGTAATTCATATTACTTTGTATTCACTATATATTTGTATACTGCATGTGGTTTTCATTGCATTCTTTTATATAATATTGACGAGATCATTTTACAAATATTGCAGTATGTTCTACCTCTATCTCTCCCACACCACTTTTCCAATGGTGTCAAACAAGTTATATATGATCTTGGAAAATACATGAGGTGGTTGTCATCTAAAGAAATCAATAAAGAAGATATAAAATACTGGAAGAGAAAAATTCCTCTTCTTATGTGTGAAATGCAAAAGTGTCTACCTTCAACTTTTTTCAATGCACAAGAACATTACCTCTTACATCAAGTTGAGGAGATTGAATTGTGTGGACCTGTACCAACTAGGTCAATGTGGATGGTTGAGAGGCACTTGAAATTTTTGAAAGACTTGGTTCGACAGAGAGCACATCCTGAGGGTTCTATGGTAGAGAGATATATGGTATACCAGACCATGGTGTACATTAGTGAATATCTTCCTAAGTTTGCAGCAAAGATCCATGTAGATCGTATTTGGGATCCCAACTTCATTAACAAATTTGAAGGGGAGCACTTGATGGAAAAAGGTAGATTGAGGAAAGTGAGAGGTAAATCTAAGATGTTATTGTAGTTAATTAATTCTTATAAATCTGGTCGAGAGTCGGATGCAATAAATCTAAGATATTTTTGATACAGCTGGTCGAGAATGGGATGCAATACATTTGTATATTGCAAACAATCTTGATTGGATGACGGTATGGATTGAACGATGTCAAAAAAATAGTTTTTTATTAACATGGGAAGGTGTTGCTTCATTGGTTAGAGAAGCTCATCATAATGGAGATCCCAATGTTACTCCAATGGTAATTGATCTAGCACATGGTTTAAGAGGTGGACAGATACGTATAAATTTATTAATGATCATGACTCGTATGTTTCATATCAACTAATGATACAAATAATTTACACACTTTAAAAATTGTAGGTCAAGCACCACAAAGCTATGTACTATCATGGCCACAAATTTCGTATAAAAAAGTTGGATGATACAAAAAAAACTTGTGATTCTGGGATAAGTGCAGTTTTCGAGGTCACCAATATATCATCTAGAAATGACCTACATCCTCAACAATCTCAAAATCAATACTATGACATCTTAGATGATATAATTGAGTGCGACTTTAACTCCTTCAAAGTAGTTCTATTTGTTGTCAAATGGTACAGGCTACGACTGAATCAAAATGATCTAGATAGAACTGTTATTCAACATGATAATGGATTTACAATGATTAATACAAGGTTGTTTGAGCCAGTTGGAGATGAGCCCTATGTTCTTCCAAGCCAGTGTGAGCAAGTGCTTTACTCAGAGGTTCCACATAAACAGGGTTGGTCATTTGTTGTTAGACATGATCCAAGAGGAAGGCCGATAAAGTATAATGTTATGGAAGAAGAAGATACTGAAGATGATGAAGAAGCAGATGATGATGATGATGATGATGATGATGATGATGATGATGCTGATGGTGGTGATGATGATGATGATGATGATGATGATGATGATGATGATGATGATGGTGATGACGATGGTGATGGTGATCATGGCGATGATGATTGCAGTGATGCTGTTGATGATGGCGATGATGGCGATGATGGTGATGGCGATGGTGATGATGATGATGATGATGATGATGATAATGATGATGATGATCAATGACATAATTGAAATGGTTACATATTTATTGTGTTCAATTCTAATGATTACATATTTATGTTTTTCTTTAAATTGTAATGGTTACATATTTATTCTATTCAATTCTAATGATTAGGACATATGTGATTTATAATTACCAATTTTTTGTTTACGATGCTCAATTAATTACTATTGATACATGTATATTTGTGTTTGATTATCACCCTTTTTGCAAACAGGCAATTGACTATAGACATTGTCACCCCGGCCTTCTGTTGACGATCTTGCATTCCATACATAAGGTAAATTTGTTCATGTTTACGATGTTGCATATTGTTCATGTTATCTTCTAAGTTATTTGTAGCATACGTATCATGTAATATTTAGCTAACCTAAGATAAATGATTAACATATGCAGTAAATTTGACCCTTTTGGTGTGGATCGTGCACAGTGACATGGATCGGCAGGTATAAGTCAATAAATAGACATAATTTTCTTATATTCTTCTTGTTTATCACTGAGCACGTATGTTATAAATAGACATATTATATAATCATATAATGTATATATAGACAAAGAACCATATAGAAATATAATATATAATCACTTTCAACCTAGTACATTTTATCTCTCATGTATAGACAAAGAAGAACTGTACGTATGGGTCATGACTTGATTATTCTATATATATTGACGTGGAAATATCTCATTTGATGGATTGCAGCACCCACCAAATAGGTACTTGTCAGATCTATCTACATCGAATGAGGGAAATGAGGGAATGCTAGAGAAAGTTCTACATGTAGTACGGCTAAAATAGGGAGATCAACTAGAGGTCAAAAGATTAGACAAAAATTTGACAAACGCATGCAATATTTCCTTGCTAATGGGGGGTCATGTTCTTATGATGATGAGACCAAAGGCGACATCAAGGTGCCCTTTCGGTACACACACATTGAGAAAGAATGGGTACCCAATGAGCTACCTCCAATTAATACTGATTTTTGTGTTAATGAGAGGATATATCGCATTGCTCCATCCTCATTACATGGTTTGGGCCTATTTTCCATTGATGGGATAAAGGTATATTACAATAGAGTTGTTGAATTGTTCGAGTATGTCGGTCCGTGTTACAATTACAATGATTGGATGCAGATTGTTCAATATAAAAAAAGTATGCGTAGGTATGCACTATCAGCTAATTATATACAAAGGAAAGAAAATGATCAAAGTAAAAGATTTGCAATGTACATTGATGGGAGACCAAAAGTAATAGGTAATATTGCGGGTTTTATAAATAGTACGCGACCTTCATCAACTAATAAGCAACCCAATTGCATATTTGAGGTGCGCGAGGGGAATCAAGTTTTTGTATGTGCAATAAAATCAATAAGTGCAGGGGAAGAACTGCTAATAGATTATCATTTAAATCACATAGATACAAACAAAGTTACTATCATGAGGGTGGTAAGTACTATATACTATTTTATTAATAAGTTTTTTTTGCTAAGTCTATTGTTTTTAGTTCGCTAAAGTTTTTATATTTAATCTTTGTCATAGGATGATATGGATCCCGCACATGATAGAGGCCACGAGGATGCTCCTCCCACTTGTTCTTCAGCAAAGGTAAACCTTATTAAAATTGTACAAATTAGATAGTTGAAAAATGTTATATTATTACGTTATTTTATTTATGGTTTTGGAGTTTTTATGACAGTTTTGCTGATATTCCTATCACAATTTGATGTTCAAGATAAGGGAAAAGCACCCTCGACAGTAGAGGCAATAGCTACCCCTGATGATGATGATCTTTTTGCAGATTCACCTAATGTTATAATCATGGTAAAGAAAAAAATGAAACAAATCAATAAAGATATAATTAACATTTTGTATGAAAGAAATCCAAGTGAGGAGATGCTCAGGAGGTTAACTGAATTGAAAGCACTCGAACATCGGTATCAAGTAAGCAGTAATGAATCTTTAGTTATAACAAAATTTCAATAAAGGTTAATATTTTATACTTTTTTATGTTGTGAAGTAAAATATATGTAATATGTGTTCTTGTTGTAGGATTTTATGGAATCTCTAGTACTTGGTCAAGGACAATGTGCGGATGAGGCCGGTACTAGTAGACCTCCGGCTGCCTCAGGTAAAATAATCCTTTAGTTGACAAGTTACAAGGAATTTTTTCTTTGGAACATTCAAAAACTTCTCAAGTTAACTCTTACTTTTATTATTTGAAAATGTCTTTGCTAACAATGTATTGTTCAGGTCCTCAATTGCAGGAAACTCCTACTAGCCAGGTTGCCCATAGAAGATTGTCGAGTGCAATGTCGGCCACAAGGGCCATGCAAACATCAATGCCTTCAAGGGCTATGGCATCTGGTAAATCATTGTTTTACTATATTTGGTTTTGTGCTAATTATGATTTCATAATTTGTACTTTAATCTTGGGTGCATCACATAGTGGATTATTTTTTTGGAGTAGGAGATACCCCAGTGGCACCACTTGGTACACCTGCTACCGATCAATCTGCATGTATTGGTGAAAATTCACCACCATTTCCTGGATCTACCCGTGTTACAAGCATGGGTGCGACGCAGACGTCATTATTGATTGACAATGATGAATCAATGCCTATAAAATGTCCTCAGATTCCAGGTACTTTAAATAATTATTTTTTATATTGTAATATGCATTTACCTATTCATAACAAGTTTTGGATTGATTATCCCATGACATTTTTTGTAGGAAATGATATGTTTTATAAGAAACTTTATGACCTAACATTGCATATATTCGGGCCCACCATACGTAAAAGGTGAAACATCATAAGTGAACTAAGTTTATCCCACTATTTTTTTTTCATATCATTAATTGGTACAGTATTTTTCCTTTCATTCTGGTCTTTTCTTTTAGTGGCTATATCTAACAATTTTGTGTTTTTCTTTAAAAGGTGGAATTTGCAAGAAAAAAGTTTAAAAGATCAGCTCATCAAAGATTTACATCATGAGTTTGGCAATAATATTTTTGATGAGAAGAAAATTTTGGAAAGAGCTTGCAAACATCTTAAGACTGTGAGGGACCAATATAGAAAGAGTCTTGTCCAGAACCCAAAGTACGAGCGTCCTCCCTTTATTTCAGCGAGGGATTGGAGTGAATTTATTTTAGATGCAAAGGAGAAAGTGGATGCTCAAAAAGGAGTTTCGCCAACAAATGCGAGAAGGTATGCAATAGTATTAACTACTAGTGATAAGGTGTTTGGCATGGACTTTTGAGATGATAATTAAATTTTGAATGCAATCATCATTTTTCAATATAATATCTTGGTATGATGTTTTAGAAATTTTCACCATTGAAGGTAATGTGTTCAGCATTTCAAAGTTTCATTTGTTATTCCATATACATATTTTTATAACCATTTTTTCAAACTTTTCATAGGTTGCAGAACACTTCAAAGGCAACAAAGGCCAGGCTGGAAAAGATTGGGCAACACAGACTTAGCGCTGGCGGATATTCAAAAATTAAAGCTCGCATTGTAAGTAGCAGTAAATGAATTGCAGAGAAAAATTATTTATAAAATGCAAATAATTTTGTTTAATCAAAAAATGCAGGGCTCTGATTTTAATTTAGAGGCCACGGAAGAACACAGAAAAATTGCCTTCAAGGAAGGCTATCAAGGCGTGGTTGAATGCCTACGGAAAGCTCCCACTGGCCCGACCGAAGAGTCTCCTGCATCATGTGCACAGGTAAATATGCCAAAAAATATATTAGAAATTGAATACTTGGGCAACAATCAATTTGATAATAATGTCCATTACATTGCAATGCAGCCAACAGCGCCGCATCATGAAGCCGCTGATGTGGATCATACTGTCCAAGGAGGTGTTAATTTTCTATTTAAAACTAATTATGTAATTATTAATATAATTTAACATCTTAAATTGAACTTGGTGTAACATTTTTGTGTATATTTTAGAGGATACAAAATCAGGTCATGCTGAACGAGTGCCAGAGGATGTTCAGACTAATCACCATGTAGATCATGTGGCACATTCAGGTAAAGAAAATCTATGTTTTGTTCTTTTAAATTAATTTTTTGATTTATAGTTCTTTTACTTACATAAATACTTGTAATTCAATAATATAAAAGTGTGAATTTAACTCATGAAGTAGTTATTGCAACAGACCCCCCTTCAGCGCAGCGGCCTCCTATTCCTGAACAGATGAGGAGGAGACACACATTGGGATTAGACTCAATAGAGGAGGGGAATGATGAGGAAATTGATCTTCCTCTTAGAAATTATATGATTAAAAAAAATAGCAAGAAACCCAAAAAGAAATGATTGTAATTAACATTTATTGCTAGTGAAAGAACTTTGTCTTAATGGATGTAATTTTGTACTAGTAATGTTGATGAATGATGTGTGTTAATATGTGTTAATGAATTATTCGTGAATGTTGTTTGTTAATGAATTATGTGTTAATGAATTATTTATGAATTTTGTGTGTTAATGAATTTTATGTGTTAATGAATGTTATCATGTGATTATAATGATTGAATGTTATATTTCAAAAATGCTGGATGAATGAATGAATGAATGAATGTTATTAAATGTTAATGGGGAATTTAGAGTGATGTTAGGGGGGGGGGGGGGAGGGGCCAAATGAGCTTCCACCTTCACGTGGTTGGCCTTGTTTAGTAGAGAATATTAAACTATTCTTGAAACCAAGTGAAGCTCAAATTTTAAAGACAAGCTTAGAGTTTTTGATGCAGAGCCTTCTAATATCCCCTTAAGGAACCCTGTTCAACTCGAGGATTCAACAACATCTTGGAATCCACTCAAGGAACTAGAGTTCAACTTGAGGATAAATAAGAATTTCTTGACTTTATGATATCAACCAAACACTCCTCTACAACAGGTTCACTACCTTGATTCATTTTAGACAACGCTACTTCCCAGCAGGTCACTCATCCCAATATTATTCTAGTTCAAGTGCTCTTTACTACAAAGATTCCTCCAATGTTAAGCCCACTTTTCTTGCAACCTGATGTAGAGCTGGTGTGTGGCATCCATATTGATTACCTCAGACAAAAAATCCACTCCACTTTGCAATTGCTTCTTTACCTCAATATCCCTCAATGCCTTGACTCTCAAGTGTACCTAGTTTCTCTCAAACACCAAACCTTCACACAAGAATCCAACCTTCATTTTAAATTCACAAAACATCTTTTTATGACCTATCCACCATATTCACACAACCCATTTGATTTGGACAACTCATCTTCTATCCAACACACACAATCAGTCCTTGAAGCTTGTAGCCCTCACCAGTCATTAAATTGACTTTTTCTCTTACTTTCCCCAAACAACTAAGTAAACTCAAATATTATCTAAATACCCATTTGGGCTCTTTAAATCCTTTGAAAGATTCAACCTATACTCCTTTGGACCATACCCAAGATCCAATACCCCTAGCCTATCCTCACCAGGCCTAATTCTCCACTTTTACATAGTAACCCCTAACTCCACTTGCTCCCAAGACTCAAAAGGCTAAAAAAGTCATTCTAGAGGTTGAGAAATGACACATTTCCAACTCACCAAGTCTCCACCCTTCACTTAAATCATTTTCCACCAAACCCTTGCTTTTAGGGACATACCATGAGGGTTTGATCAAAAGGACCCCTCCCATCAACTCCAAGCCAAACTAACTGTGTAAACACCTCACTATAGACCCCCTTATAGGTAATCAATCACCAAACCTCTTCAATCATGAAGCAACCAACTTTCAACATGACTGGTGTCTGTTCAGGCTTAACCTCCATCAACAAATTATCATCCAACACCGCTCCTTCACCAAGCTTCTCTATTCTCCTGCATTAGATCATTATGATACAAAAAAATACATGGTTGTGGGATCATGTACGTGTTAGCAGTGGTGCATATGGAGGATTTTGTGATCTAGATTCACATTCAGGTGTCTTATTATCATTCCTTTTTATTACTCTATGCTTGAGATTCTTCAGCTTGATATGAGTTTTAAACTCACCTCATACGGCAAAGAAGTACGGCAGAAACATACTTCATATTTCTGGTATGGTTTTCAACATTCATTTCAATCTATGTTTTCTTGGAAACAGTCAAATTTTTAATGCTTTTATTTTAATAGAATTATACATTTATAAATTAGAATTTTTGAAACTAGCACAGCCATTGCTAGAGCCAAGACAAGAGGTACCGCACAAGATCAGATAATCTATCCATTCATGACATGGAGGCAACTTCATGGGAGACTATTCCAACTACACTATCTAGAGCACTTGGACCTCAGTCATAATGCCTTCTTCCCTCCTCTTGCCATCCCATCACACTTTCACAAGCTCAACAATTTAAGGCATTTAAGCTTGTACGACTCTATTTTCGTTGGTCAGATTCCAAGAGAGATTGGTAACATCTCTAGTTTAATTAAACATTTTCCATTCTTCTTAGACTTACAGATTTTCGTGATGGTGATCTTGTCTAATTAAACATTTTCCATTCTTCTTAGACTTACAGATTTTCCTTTGTTAATTCATTTCAAGGATGTATTTGTGCAAACATTTATGTTGCAGCTTGCTGTATTGTCTAATCATCAAAATGGACGGGATACCCATATTCGTCAAGTAAAGATTTATGGTCCCTATCCGTAAGTATTGTTGTTGCCTTCATATTTTGAAAGACTATTTTAGTTCATTTTAGTATAAAATGGTGGCACTTTTTCTTTAGTTTCTATATCTTATGCTTAGTGAAAAATAAAACATTTTCATCATTTCTCATCATGTTTCTATTTTGTGCTGAAATAGAAATCCAATTCCCCTCCAGGAGTTCTAGTTTAATTCGCTTGAGTTTACGATGTATTCGAACCTCAGATAACAAGTGGATCTACATGTTCAAAACCTTACCTTTTATTTATTGAGCACAAAGCTTTGTATTTGATAGCCATACATTTTTCAAATATTTGAAAAGATAAAAATAACACTTAATAATTGAACTATGGGTGTATTTTAGTATGTCTCTTTTGTGCCTATGGGGTAGATTAGTACATTGATACCACACTGTGTTTTCCTATACATCTTTGTTTTTGTCTTGTGCTGTTCCATGAGAAATAAGCTTGAATTTCTTATGCTTGAGAAATGGAAATTCATTGTGTTGGCTTTGCATTCCATATTTTGTTGAAGATTTAGGGACTCTAAGTCTATGTGCTACATTATTTTCTTGTCAATTTTTTTGTGTGTTTATATTCTTCAATAAATCCTAATACATTGTATGATGGAAAGATTAACAACATAGGTTTTTGAAGATTACTATTTAATCACGATTGCTTTATCTCCACTCTTTCTATCTTTATTACTTTAAATTCTAGATCAGATATATATTTCTTAGTCATTTTTGAAATGCTATTGTTTATGGTATTTTTCTTCTTTACGCCAACTATTGGTATTTATCAACTTTATGATTGCAGGTACCTATGGATCTTGTTGTTGACCACTCAGTGCAGGTTGATGTGGCAAAAGATTAGAAAAAAATTTGACAAATGCATGCAATATTTCCTTGCTAATGGGGGGTCATGTTCTTATGATGATGAGACCAAAGGCGACATCAAGTGGGTATCACCAATGCATGTAGATTGATCAGTATCTGGTGTACTTTAATCTTGGGTGCATCACATAGTGGATTATTTTTTTGGAGCAGGAGATACCCCGGTGGCACTGCTTGGTACACCAGATACTGATCAATCTGCATGTATTGGTGATAATTCACCACCATTTCTTCGATCTACCCGTGTTACTAGCACGGGTGTGACACAGACATCATTATTGATTGACAATAATGAATCAATGCCTATAAAATGTCCTCAGATTCCAGGTACTTTAAATAATTATTTTTTATATTGTAATATGCATTTACCTATTCATAACAAGTTTTGGATTGATTATCCCATGACATTTTTTGCAGGAAATGATATGTTTTATGAGAAACTTTATGACCTAAAATTGCATATATTCGGGCCCACCATACGTAAAAGGTGGAACATCATAAGTGAACTAAGTTTATCCAACTATTTTTTTTTCATATCATTAATTGGTACAGTATTTTTCCTTTCATTCCGGTCTTTTCTTTTAGTGGCTATATCTAACAATTTTGTGTTTTTCCTTAAAAGGTGGAATTTGCAAGAAAAAAGTTTAAAAGATCAGCTCATCAAAGATTTATAATTATGTTCATTGGCTAGTAATTTATTACCTCTAGTTGATTTGAATTATTCCCATACAGGAAGGAATAGCAGTTGGCAGAACTTTTGCACTGTTCAAGAACTACAATATTGATGGCAATAAAGAGATGATTGCCATTGACACGATGAACATTGAAGGTTCATGCACATCTTGCTACATCACAACTGGTAATCAATCCAGCACTCCTAAATTGCTAAGCTACAAAATATTATTTAATTCTAAGTTTTTATTGAATTCAAAGCATTGTAGCTTGAATCTATTTTTCCAATTCAAGCTACTTAAGAGAAAGGTGATTTGTCTATGTTTATTTTAAAAGCTTATTTTTCAATAGACATAATGAATGTCCTATGTGTAGGGTTAGCTTCTTGAATTCATTCATGCAGCTTCCTGAATGTAGTCATGCTTGATTCAATTATTTATAACCCGTCTTTCAAATAACCCATCTTTCGAATAACTCATCTTTTGAATAGTAGTCATTTTTAGATTAAGTTTTGGTAGAATTTCAAAAATGTCATTTTTAGAATATATTATGTTAAGCATAATATTTTAATGAATTGCATGATGGTATTTGATATTGAAGAAGATAGTCCATACGACTACTGTTCTCCCTCCCCTTAACAGTTTATAACTTTATATATTATTTGTTATTTGATGTTTTGAGTAATCCAAGCAATAGCAATGTCATGAGCACCCATTCACCATAACCTTTCTCTTCTGAGCTCTTCTACTTTGACACATCTCTAATCCACAGTCTTCATTACATGGATTGTTTATTGGGGACCTTAATAAAGTTTACAATGTACGCAGGATAATGAGATGGATAATGGATGAAGAGGAGCATCTTGCCAAGCTGAAGGAAGACACTTTGTAGTATGTTATTATAGATATGGGCCATAAGTTCTGAAAGCTTACATATTTGATGCATCATTTCTTTTTTGTAAAAGGATTTCCCTTCACTTGTAATCGGTTTTCTAGTAACAAAACTATGGAGCAGAATAAAATGGAATAAATGCACCCTAATTTTATCATATGCAACCATTCCTGTTTCCTTTATTCTGGGATTTAGATATACAGCTGTATATGGTCAAACTCTAGCAGGTTTGGTTTGTATTGTACTTTGGTGCTACTTTTCATTCTCTTTTTTTGCTTATGCAGCTGTAACCACTGTTGACACCAGTGGAATCAAAATGCTCAAAGAGCTCAAGAGAATAATTGAACTGAAAGGCCTTCAGGTAACTATTATCATAATTTTGGTTTGAACAAAATATTATTTTGGTTTAAACAATTTATTTTAAGTTTTGATTTGTTTATGTCATTCATCTAAAATCATTTAATAAGTGGGTATTATTGAATTAAGTAATAGCATTCCTAATAAATTTAATAAGTGGGTCTTATTGAATTAAGTAAAAGCATTCCTAATAAATCAACCAAAGAAATGAAAGCTTAGAATGTGTTGTTTAAACATGTTCAGCAGTATGTACTCTATATAAAACATGTCAACTATATCAACACTTCATAGAATTTTGGTTTAAACAGTAAACTCTAAACTTTGACCTTTTTAAATTGCGTACTATTTCATTACTGGCCTAGAACCTACATATAAATTTATAAAAATCCAAGTGCTCACCAAGCTTACAAGTTTTAAATAAGTGTGACTATCTTTATGTTATAACAAAATTTAACAAAAATCTATTTTGTATTGTAAACAATGTGAATTATACTAACAAGAAGTATACATGATCTTTAGCTTGCATTGAGCAACCCTAGGTCAGATCTCATGGAGAATCTTCAAAAGGAAAAGTTCACTAAAATTCTGTGACCAAATTGGCTGTTTCTTATAGTTGGTGAGGGTGTTGCAGTTTGCAGTTCTCTTCTCCAAGCTCATAAGCTCAATAGATAATTGAATGTCAATGGTAATAACCAGGCTGGTCTCTACAATTACAGTTTGCATGGTTAAAGACTAAACCTGAGAGTTACCCTTGTCTATCATTTCATTCTTATAATGAAGAATGTCCTCACTTACCTCGCTATATTTCTCTACTGAATATTACTTATAGTTTACAATACTCAAAGGTTGTAAGAAGCCATGGAGGCTTTGTTTTTAATTTGATGAATCACCTTGCAAGCTACAGTGGTGATTATGAAGATGTTAAATAATATGAATATAATGGAAGGGCTAAAATTTTGTTAAAATCTAATTAGAAACTTTTTTTTTTGCCTATGTTCCCATCAAGCTTAAAATGTTATGTGGGAAGACTCGATACACTCTTTGGGAAATTTTACTATGGACCATCCAAACCTAGAAATCTTCTTTAAACAGCCACTTGTAATGTTAAAGAGATGAGAAGAGCTCTGCCTTTGAGGTTCAAATTACTCAAGAGCAAAGAACCCTGTAACAGTTGCTCTCTATCCTCTACTGTAACAATCAAACTGAGGAAATAGAATTCTAACTTCCTTGAAGCAAACCATCTTCCAGGTACTCACCTTCTTGGATGCATTTTTTGAGTAAAGCCTCTCTCACTGTTTTGTCTCCAAACATTTCTCCTATATTCCTTTGAGACTGTAATCTTCCATTTGACTGCAACCTTTTGAAGATCTCAGTCTCAAGGTAATGTATCCTCAATCAATTCTCCTTTTTTGAAGACTGATCCTCTGTCTCTGTCATTGAGACTATTCTTTGTCAAGGACCCATTTAATGCCTATAAACCTAAAACCACTTAGACCTTAACCCTATATGACCATTACATGACATTTTGACTCATTACATGGGATTTTCACTTATTACATTGCTTTTATAGCATTATTCCTTATTACATTACAATGACCTTTAGACTTGATTATGAATTTTGCTTTGAATATTGAGTCTAACATTGCAATTGAACATCTCTGAATGCCATTCCACTGTTGGGCTCAGGTGCCCTGCTGGATGCCCCTGCATCATCAACCAAGTGGTACAAATGATCAAATCCCATAGACGGTCTGTAGCTATGATAGAGTCTGAAAAGGTAGAGAGACCTACACTGGTGACTCAGAAGAAACTTCAGCTTTCAAAAAGAAAGCCAATTAGGTTGGCAGACTTGTGGATCGGGCCGACATTTGGTGGAAGAGGAAGAAAGATGACTAGAACTCTGGAGGCCCACTATAATGGATTTCTATATTCAACCATGAGAGAAGAAGAGAGAGCTGATATCATGTATCAAAATATTAAACACGCATTCTTTTAGCCAGTAGAGAAGGAGATGATTACTTTGCTTCATTTTCATTTGTATAACCATATTATGGTGGGAACTAAGAAGACTAAGGATGTCAAGTTTTATGTGGAAGTAATGGACGTGGTCCAAACTTTAGGAGGGGCAAGAAGGTCCATGTATGATCCTGATGAAATTGAGGAAGAGCAGCAAGAGAGGCACATGAAAAATAAAATCAATGGAGAGTTTGAAGGGTTTGTTAAACGAGTAACAGAGCTATGGGAGCAGCCTCATCTAAAAGATTTTGAACTGGAGTTTGATATACCATTTAGAGAGCTAGGTTTTCATGGAGTTCCTTTCAAAGCCTCTACTTTTATTGTTCCTACTGTAAACTGTTTGGTAGAGTTGGTGGAATTGCCTTTCTTAGTAATAATCATTAGTGAGATTGAGATAGTTAACCTTGAGAGAGTAGGACTTGGGCAAAAGGCATTTGATATGGCTATTGTTTTCAAAGACTTCAAGCGGGCTGTACTCTGCATTGATATTATTCCTCAATCTTCTCTTGATGGCATCAAAGGATGGCTAAACTCAATGGATATAAAGTATTATGAAAGCAGAATGAACTTGAACTGGCGGCCAGTTTTGAAGACCATTACAGATGATCTAGATAAATTTATTGAAGATGGTGGCTGGGAATTTCTGAATTGGGAAATCCATCTTCCATTTGGGTGACAGAATCCAATAGATGCTTCAAAATGTTTGAAGTTCTTTCACCAAGCTTTATCAAATGGATCTCTCATGAGAATGAATGGAATAGTTAGCACTCATTGGTTCTAGGTGATTCTTACGAAGGTGAAGCATCGGGACTTCCTGGGAGGTCATCCATCCCAGTACTACTCCAACTCGAGCACACTTAACTATGGAGTTTCCTCCCTGGTTAAACCCACTCTACTTGCATCCTCATTTGCAAAACATTCACCAAGTGTTGTGCCTTACGAACCAGTTGATGAGCTTAAGGGGCTTTCTAATTGATGGTTCATAAGGCACAACACTTGGTGAAGGTTTTGCAAATGAGAATGCAAGCAGAGTGCGTTTAACCATGGAGGAAACTCCGTAGTTAAGTGCACTTGAGTTGGTGTAGTACGGGAATGGGTGACCTCTCGGGAAGTCCCCGTGCTTCACCTCTGTGAGCATCAGCTAGAGCCAATGAGTGCTAACTGTTCCATTCATTCTCATGAGAGATGGGTTCATGTGAACCACTACTCATGAATCACGGGTCAATGAGTTTGACTCAAAAAACTACACAGTTGAATGTTGATAGCAATATCACAATTTGACTTGCTGTGGGAAATATCTCCTACTTATTAATTGACGAGTTTAAGGGGCTTTCTAATGAATGGTTCATAAGGCATAACACTTGGTGAAGTTTTTGCAAATGAGGATGCAAGCAGAGTGGGTTTAACCATGGAGGAAACTCCATAGTTAAGCATGCTCAAGCTGGAGTGGTACTGGGATGGATGACCTCTCGGGAAGTCCTGGTGCTTCACCTCCATAAGCATCACCTAGAGCCAATGAGTGGTAACTATTCCATTCATTCTCGTGAGAGATCCATTTGATAAAGCTTGGTGAAAGAACTTCAAACATTTTGAAGCATCTATTGGATTCTGTCACCCAAATGGAAGATGGATTTCCCAATTCAGAAATTCAGAGTTCTTTTCATTAACCTGTGATTCGTGAGTAGTGGTTTACATGAACCCATCTCTCATGAGAATGAATGGAACAGTTACCACTCATTTGCTCTAGGTGATGCTTACGGAGGTGAAGCACTGGGACTTCCCAGGAGGTCATCCATCCCAGTACCACTCCAGCTTGAGCACGCTTAACTACGGAGTTTCCTCCATGGTTAAACCCACTCTGCTTGCATCCTCATTTGAAAAACCTTCACCAAGTGTTATGCCTTATGAACCATTCATTAGAAAGCCCCTTAAGCTTGTCAATTAATAAGTAGGAAATATTTTCCACAGCAAGTCAAATTGTGATATTGCTATCAAGATTCAACTGTGTAGTTTTTTGAGTCAAACTCATTGACCTGTGATTCATGAGTAGTGGTTCACACCAAAGAATCAAAACTCAGACTCGGCAAGGCTGACTTGACCCGTGACTCACCGATGACTCGGCAATGACTCGGCTATGACTCGGCAAAAAAAAAAAATAGAGATTTCTTAAAATTTAAAACTTGTTTCGAGCACCCATTATTGAATAAAGCTTAAAAACACATCACATCACATCTAAAGGTCAAGTAACATCTAAAGGATATGGTTAAGAGAACAAAGTATAATCGATAATGAAGGGAACAAATGGTAATTGTTATGAACAGTCATGTCACTTCATTATGAACTAACATGTCATTTCTAATGTGAACAGTCACGTCTTTTCTTATTTGCTAGTTCAATATATATAGATATTCAAATGTGTAGATTCAATCAATAACCAAGGCAATTTGATCACTGTTTTTTCCATTACATTCACTGTCTTCATTCCATCTCTCCAATTTGAATCTTGTGGATCATTGATTCTTAGCATTTCAATCTTCATTGTCCCAAGGCATTTGTCCTACTGTTCCCTTTAACAACTCATGAATGCTCATTGATGAATCATGGCTGTTCTAACTGATATTCTTGTGATACATTGTCAGCTGTTCTCATTTCTTTATGATTCTTCTTATTTATTCATTGGCTAACTTTTTTGACATTCCTTGGACTGCTCTTCATGACCTATCATTTACTTACTGTTCTGATCCTTATTGTGACTGCTCTAACAGTGAATGTCACTGTTTTTAACAGTATATGTCATTGTTTCATCATGTAATCATTGCTATACATCACTGCTCTGATCGATTTTCTTTTCACTACTATCACATTGAAAAACACTACTTTTAATCATCTTTTATCAGTGACTTTTCATGACTAATGACTGCTTTAGGATTCATTCTTCTATTTGCTGTCTTCTTTCTTTGAACACTATCCTTGAACACTCACTGAAGACTATTGTCATCAGAAATTCATGAAGCCTACTGTCATTAGAGATTCATGAAGATGATCAATGTCCTTAGACATTGATGTGACTATTTGTTAATTATCATGTCCTCTCATAACAGTCATGATTTTCACCGATATTCTTCTACATTTCTCCATTTCTGATCACTGTCATAAAAATGAAAGCCACTGTCCTCCAACATACTGTCTTCTACATCCTTTTGTTTGCTGCTCTCATTCATGGATTATTGCTCATATCATTTTTATTATGATTGCATCATTGGCACAGTCTTCCTTCTTGAAACAATAGATTATTGTCTTGTTCTAAGTGATTGTCACAATTTTTCTCATCCTTCAACAACATGTATATCACTGTTGTTGACAAATCTATGGCTTGGGCCTGCCGCGGCGTGGGTCATGAGGCACGGACCCACGAGTTATGGCCATGACCCGCTGACTCGGTGAGTCACGCGGGTCATGCCCCATAACTCAGCCCATGACTCGGCTAGGTCACCAAAACCTGGGAGCCATGGCTCGACCTGTGAGTCAGGATAACTCGCCTGACTCGCTGCGGGTTTTGATACTCTGGTTCACACAAACCCATCTCTCATGAGAATGAATGGAACACTTAGCACTCATTAGCTCTAGGTGATGCTCATAGAGGTGAAGCACCGGGACTTCCTGAGAGGTCACCCATTCCAGTACTACTCCAACTCGAGCACACTTAACTACGAAGTTTCCTCCCTGGTTAAACCCACTCTACTTGAATTCTCATTTGCAAAACCTTCACCAAGTGTTGCGCCTTACAAACCAGTTCATGAGCTTAAGGGGATTTCTAATTGATGGTTCATAAGGCACAACACTTGGTGAAGGTTTTGCAAATGAGAATGCAAGTAGAGTGGGTTTAACCATGGAGGAAACTCCGTAGTTAAGTGCGCTCGAGTTGGAGTAGTACTGGGATGGGTGACCTCTCGGGAAGTCTTGGTCCTTCACCTTTGTGAGCATCAGCTAGAACCAATGAGTGCTAAGTGTTCCATTCATTCTCATGAGAGATGGGTTCATGTGAACCACTACTCATGAATCATGGGTCAATGAGTTTGACTCAAAAAACTACACAGTTGAATGTTGATAGCAATATCACAATTTGACTTGCTATGGAAAATATCTCCTACTTATTAATTGACGAGCTTAAGGGGCTTTCTAATGAATGGTTCATAAGGCATAACACTTGGTGAAGGTTTTGCAAATGAGGATGCAAGCAGAGTGGGTTTAACCATGGAGGAAACTCCATAGTTAAGCGTGTTCGAGCTGGAGTGGTACTGGGATGGATGACCTCCCAGGAAGTCTCGCTGCTTCACCTCCGTAAGCATCACCTAGAGCCAATGAGTGGTAATTGTTCCATTCATTCTCATGAGAGATGGGGTCATGTAAACCACTACTCATGAATCACAGGTTAATGAAAAGACCAAATTTGAGGTCAATAAACATGGCAAACTGAATCAATGACTTGAAAGAATTTTTTTAGCTTGCTACTACAGGCTGACTGAACTCCACATTTTTTAAGTGCTTGGAACCCATGAATAGTTCATTGCTTCTATCTTCTAGCCATATTAATCTTTGATATTCATACATCTCACATCTTTTTCCATTCTACTCACATCTTTTTCGCTACATTCTTGATATCGATTTATTTTGGGGATTTGTTAAACAGCTCACTGGTTTTTCTTGTACGTCCATATCTTGCTTACATACTAAATTATTCCTTATTACATTACAATGACCTTTAGACTTGATTATGAATTTTGCTTTGAATATTGATTCTAACATTGCAATTGAACATCTCTGAATGCCATTCCACTCCTGGGCTCAGGTGCCCTGCTGGATGCCCCTGCATCATCAACCAAGTGGTACAAATGATCAAATCCCATAGACAGTCTGTAGCTATGAAAGAGTCTAAAAAGGCAGAGAGACCTACACTGGTGACTCAGAAGAAACTTCAGCTTTCAAAAAGAAAGCCAAGTAGGTTGGCAAACTTGTGGATCAGGCCGACATTTGGTGGAAGAGGAAGAAAGATGACTAGAACTCTGGAGGTCCACTATAATGGATTTTGGTATTCAACCATGAGAACAGAAGAGAGAGCTGATATCATGTATCAAAATATTAAACACGCATTCTTCTAGCCAGCAGAGAAGGAGATGATTACTTTGCTTCATTTTCATTTGCATAACCATATTATGGTGGGAACTAAGAAGACTAAGGATGTCCAGTTTTATGTGGAAGTAATGGACATGGTCCAAACTTTAGGAGGGGCAAGAAGGTCCATGTATGATCCTGATGAAATTGAGGAAGAGCAGCAAGAGAGGGACAGGAAAAATCAAATCAATGGAGAGTTTGAAGGGTTTGTTAAACGAGTAACAGAGCTATGGGAGCAGCCTCATCTAAAAGATTTTGAACTGGAGTTTGATATACCATTTAGAGAGCTAGGTTTTCATGGAGTTCCTTTCAAAGCCTCTACTTTTATTGTTCCTACCGTAAACTATTTGGTAGAGTTGGTGGAATTGCCTTTCTTAGTAATAACCATTAGTGAGATTGAGATAGTTAACCTTGAGAGAGTAGGACTTGGGAAAAAGGCATTTGATATGGCTATTGTTTTCAAAGACTTCAAGCAGGATGTACTCTGCATTGATGTTATTCCTCAATCTTCTCTTGATGGCATCAAAGAATGGCTAAACTCAATGGATATAAATTATTATGAAAGCAGAATGAACTTGAACTGGCGGCCAATTTTGAAGACCATTTCAGATGATCCAGATAAATTTATTAAAGATGGTGGCTGGGAATTTCTGAATTGGGAAATCCATCTTCCTTTTGGGTGACAGAATCCAATAGATGCTTCAAAATGTTTGAAGTTATTTCACCAAGCTTTATCAAATGGATCTCTCAGGAGAATGAATGGAACAGTTAGCACTCATTGGCTCTAGGTGATGCTTATGGAGGTGAAGCACCAAGACTTCCCGGGAGGTCATCCATCCCAGTACCACTCCAGCTTGAGCACGCTTAACTACAGAGTTTCCTCCATGGTTAAACCCACTCTACTTGCATCCTCATTTGCAAAACATTCACCAAGTGTTATGCCTTATGAACCATTCATTAGAAAGCCCCTTAAGCTCATCAATTAATAAGTAGGAGATATTTTCCACAGCAAGTCAAATTGTGATATTGCTATCAAGATTCAACTATGTAGTTTTTTGAGTCAAACTCATTGACCCGTGATTCATGAGTAGTGGTTCACATGAACCCATCTCTCATGAGAATGAATGGAACAGTTAGCACTCATTGGCTCTAGCTGATGCTCACAGAGGTGAAGGATCGGGACTTCCCGAGAGGTCACCCATTCCGGTACTACACCAACTCGAGCGCACTTAACTATGGAGTTTCCTCCTTGGTTAAACCCACTCTGCTTGCATTCTCATTTGCAAAACCTTCACCAAGTGTTGCGCCTTACGAACCAGTTGATGAGCTTAAGGGGCTTTCTAATCGATGGTTCATAAGGCACAACACTTGGTGAAGGTTTTGCAAATGAGAATGCAAGAAGAGTGGGTTTAACTACGGAGGAAACTTCGTAGTTGAGTGCGCTCAAGTTGGTGTAGTACCAGAATGGGTGACCTCTCGGGAAGTCCCGGTGCTTCACCTCTATGAGCATCAGCTAGAGCCAATGAGTGCTAACTGTTCCATTCATTCTCATGAGAGATGGGTTCATGTGAACCACTACTCGTGAATCACGGGTCAATGAGTTTGACTCAAAAAACTACACAGTTGAATCTTGATAGCAATATCACAATTTGACTTGCTGTGGAAAATATCTCCTACTTATTAATTGATGAGCTTAAGGGGATTTCTAATGAATGGTTCATAAGGCATAACACTTGGTGAAGGTTTTGCAAATGAGGATGCAAGCAGAGTGGGTTTAACCATGGAGGAAACTCCGTAGTTAAGCGTGCTCTAGCTAGAGTGGTACTGGGATGGATGACCTCCCGGGAAGTCCCGGTGCTTCACCTCCATAAGCATCACCTAGAGCCAATGAGTGGTAACTGTTCCATTCATTCTCATGAGAGATGGGTTCATGTAAACCACTACTCATGAATCATAGGTTAATGAAAAGAACTCTGAATTTCTGAACTGGGAAATCCATCTTCCTTTTGGGTGACAGAATCCAATAGATGCTTCAAAATGTTTGAAGTTCTTTCACCAAGCTTTATCAAATGGATCTCTCAGGAGAATGAATGGAACAGTTAGCACTCATTGCCTCTAGGTGATGCTTATAGAGGTGAAGCACCGAGACTTCCCGGGAGGTCATCCATCCCAGTACCACTCCAGCTCGAGCACGTTTAACTATGGAGTTTCCTCCATGGTTAAACCCAGTCTGCTTGCATCCTCATTTGCAAAACCTTCACCAAGTGTTATGCCTTATGAACCATTCATTAGAAATCCCCTTAAGCTTGTCAATTAATAAGTAGGAGATATTTTCCACAGCAAGTCAAATTGTGATATTGCTATCAAGATTCAACTGTGTATTTTTTTGAGTCAAACTCATTGACCCGTGAGTCATGAGTAGTGGTTCACACAAACCCATCTCTCATGAGAATGAATGGAACAGTTAGCACTCATTGGCTCTAGCTGATGCTCACAGAGGTGAAGCTCTGGGACTTCCCAAGAGGTCACCCATTCCAGTACTACACCAACTCGAGCGCACTTAACTACGGAGTTTCCTCCCTGGTTAAACCCACTCTGCTTGCATTCTCATTTGCAAAACCTTCACCAAGTGTTGTGCCTTACGAACCAGTTGATGAGCTTAAGGGGCTTTCTAATCGATGGTTCATAAGGCACAATACTTGGTGAAGGTTTTGCAAATGAGAATGCAAGCAGAGTGGGTTTAACCACAGAGGAAACTCCATAGTTAAGCGTGCTCGAGCTGGAGTGGTACTGGGATGGATGACCTCCTGGGAAGTCTCGGTGCTTCACCTCTGTAAGCATCACCTAGAGCCAATGAGTGGTAACTATTCCATTCATTCTCATGAGAGATGGGTTTATGTAAACCACTACTCATGAATCATAGGTTAATGAAAAGAACTCTAAATTCACCTTACATAGGTAACATTGTTTTTTTAAAAAAAAAAATAACATTGGTCAAAATTTTGACCAATGCCAGCAAAAATCTCCACCAAAGGATGGTCAAAATTTCGACCACAATAACAAAATTTCAACCAACAAAATTTTGACCAAAACAACAAAATTTCAACCATCTTATCCATCGAACGTATAGCATCTCGGTCGAACATTTGATGTTTTCGTAAAAAATTTTGACCAACATTTGGTGGAAATTTTTGCTGCCACTGGTCAAATTTTCGATTAATATCAGGTGGATATTTGTTCGACAAATGGTCGAAATTTTGACCATTATAAAAAAATGACGACAATTTTGAATCATGGACTCAGTCAAATTTTTGACCTCTGTTTTAGTCAAATTTTGACTGATTATAAGTACATCAAAAATTTGACAAAAAAAGACCGACGACAATGTTAGTCGTAAATTTGACTAATTTCGGTCAAAATTTTGACCAATTCTTGGTCGAAATTTGAAGCCAAATTTACTAGTTAATAGAAGCGATTCCCTAGCTCTCAAAGCTTGTAGGTCATCAGGCATTCCAAATGATAAGATGTAAACAATGTTAGTATTAAACAGTGAGGTCATGAACTATGTATGATGCCCTAGCTTGCAGCCTACAAGCCATCAAGACATTTCCTCATGAAATGATCATAAACGGGGAGTACCACATAGTGAATATCAACAAAAAAACAAATAAAGAGAGATCAAACACTTCACAGAATGCCTTGAAGGTAATAGAAATGATTCCCTAGCTCTCAAAGCTCACAGGTCATCAGGCATTCCAAATGATAAGATGTAAACAATGCCAGTATTAAATAGTGATCTCATGAACCATGTATGATGCCCTAGCTTGAAGCCTGCAAACCATCAAGACATTTCCTTGTGAAATGATCATAAACAGGGAGTACCACATAGTGAATATCAACAACCAAACAAATAAAGAGAGATCAAACACTTCACACAATGACTTGAAGGTAATAGCTCTCAAAGCTCGCACTAATAAATTTGGCATCGACTTGCGATGACTATGTGTCGCGATTGTGACAGCCATGTGTTACAATTGCGACAGTCATAGACGTTGCTATTTTTTAGTCAAAATCCAAAAATCAAATGTGACAAACTGTCTACAAAAATGAAACAACAATTGAAATCTGGTACCAAAACTTGTACGACAGTGGGTATGCTCCCAGACAACAGTCCAGAAACTCGTACGACACTGGGTATGATACCATATGACAGTTGAGCTCCCAAACGACAGTATGTGATGAAATGATATTCGATAAAGTCAACTGTTGTACGACAGTGGGTATTCTCCCAGATGACACTGGGTGTTCACTGAAACGACAGTCTGCAAAACTCATACGACACTTGGTGTCAGATGAAACGACAGTCTGCAAAACTCATATGACACTGGGTGTCTGATGAAATGACAGTCTGCAAAACTCGTACAACATTGGGTGTCTGATGAAATGACAATCTGCAAAACTCGTATGACAATCTAAAAACTTGTACGACAACTGTACAGACCGAAATTAAAAATCACACTGTATGGACAACTTTGATAGAAAAAGTGTCAAAAAAGAAACAAAAAATAATGTCCTACTGAGAATACCACCAGAACAGGCAACAACAAGGGAGTTCTGATAGAGAAATGATAAAAGATTGATAGAAATGAAGGGAAGCCCATTTCAGGGCCCCACGGTGGGTGCCAGAAATGTGTGTGTGAAAATTGTACCTGATCTATAGACACAACACTTCAGTAAAACATTAGATGTTAGCTATAATCAAAATCATGCAAAATTGAAATCTAATCTAACCAAGTGATTTACTGCCTTCTAATAGGTGCGAGATTGATGTTCTCAGATTGTAATCGAGATCAGTGACCTAGATGACACCTAAATGAAGGATTTGAATGCAAAAGGTGGATATGAGATTGAATGCAATTAAGCTATTTTTTTGATATTTTCTATGCAATAAGAATGATAAAAACTGATATGAATCTATGTTATTGAAAATTGATATGCAATGCTAATCTAACAATGATATGCAATATGAATGCAAAAATAAAATAAGATTGATCTCACAAAGATGTCAATTCGCAAGAGCTTTGATTCTTCAATTCCAATTCTCCAGTGTGATTGTGCAAAAATATGAGATTATGTAGATGCAAATTTAAGAGATGAATTATGAAGAGCTGAGCCTTGTTTTTATAGAGATCCAGGGCTTTGGAGGTGCATGGATAAAAGCCATAAATCACTCAAATAACTCAAGTTGATTTTTGAGTTATTTTTAAATAAAGGATAATTAACTCACAAAAACATGCAAAAGCTAAGTTTTAACTCAAAATAGAGTTTAGCTTTAATTGATAATTGATAGTTTTCTACTTTTATGATTGTGCATGTTTTATTTATGAATTAATTTAATAATAAAGTGATTTATTTCCAACTTAATTGCTTTTAAAAATAAAACAATTGATTTATGGGTTAATTAATTATTTAATCAAACTTTTATTAAAAACTATATTATTAAATAATGACAATTTGCTTTAATTAATTAAATAAGAATTTAATCAATTATTCATATGATATTAGATTTATTGTCAAAATTAAATAATACAATTAATAATAGATAGAATTAAATTTAATTAGACAATTAAGTGGCAAATATTAAATCTAATTAATTAAATATGCAAAATATTTAATTAATCAAATTTTAGGATAAATGTGATTTATTGCCAAATAATTATAAAATTGAAGATAATTATGATGATTAGGAATATTACTAGGAATATTCCCCGATGCAGAATTTAAGATAATCAATTATGGTTCGATGATGTTTAGATGTGCCTTAGGTTAGGACTTTGATGTTGATTTCGTTCGAATTGAAGATGTAAGAGATTAATGAACTTATAGCCCATTTTTGGGGTATTACATTTTGCCCCTCTTTGAATTACTGTGCGAAGCGCAGTGGTTCAAAGATAGTCTGTGTTTGATAAAGATATGAAACTGATTCAAAAGATAAACTGATCTCAAGATAGAAACCAATTGAAAGATATTGAGATAGGAGTTGATTGATATTGAATTTGATATGAAGATAATAGGTCCTGAATGACCAAAGATAATGTTCACTATAACAGAAAATGAACCTATGATTGTGAAAAAGTGTCCAAAATGCCTGATTCCAAACCTTAGGATTGCAAAGAAGTGAGTGACCCATTCTAGACTCGATTGTCTTAGCAGAACTAGCAGGTATCACATCCAAACCCTTCAGTTGCCGAAGAACCAAGGAAAGAACACTATGATCTGATGGTTGCAAAAACTGATATGGATTACAAGATTAAGAGAATACCAGATTGATATGGATCAATGAATCTGATATGCCCCAAGTGATGATAGATTTGCCCCGAGTGATGAGGTCTTTTTTTTTTATGAATCAGTAACTAGACGTGATTGTTTGTCTTGATTACTGATGAAAGATATTGATAGATTTGATTGATAGACTTTGAATGATGTGCAATACCATGCCCCCTTCGGGATTAAAATTGAAATCTGACAAGAAAAGTCAGTGTTATAGTTTAGAAGCATGTTAATTGATTTGAGAAGTGTGGTGAAACACATTCAAGAACACATTCTGCATCGTTGGAAGGTCCCAAAAGACCAAGTTTGACTAGGTTTGACCATGAGTTGACCATGGTTGACCAAGTTGAAATTTTGATAGTTTGATGTAAGATAATCAGTTAAGTTGAATACTAGATTTCTATGATGATTGAAGGTTGATTATGCAAGCAATTAATAATATGAATGATCTCAGATTTGAATTTTGATCCCGAAAAAGGATTCTACTTGCTATTTCATTGGAGGAACCTTCGTGTGAGATTCAGTTCTTGTTAGACTTGAAGATGTGATTTGAAGAATCATTTAAGCATTGAAGTTCATTTAATCATTGTGAGATCATGCAAACATGCAAAATGCAATGAGACATGCAAAATGAAATGCAACCTAAGACCTAGGACCTAGTCACTGATCATGTGTCGATTTGTTATCATCATTGAACTTTTAGGTAACCGGATAAATCAATACAATGCCCACTAGCCATGGAACCATAAACATATGAATATCAATTTGTATGCGTAAGAATCAATACAACACCCATTGGTCAAACAACCATGGACATATGAATATTGATTTTATTTTTGGAATGTCGGATTAGATATAAGTACCAAAGCATAAATGCCAGGATGACCTGAATATCATGTCCATTTTGATATAGCAATTTGTACAAGCATCAAAACATAAATGTCATGATGACCTGAGTATGCCTTGCATGGCAAACACATCAAACAATCAAGAGATCATTCTAAATCCAATGTGAATTACCCGTGGTGACCCTTTATCATTCACCTCCTTAGGCAAGATCACGTTTCACAGTAGGAGAAAGAATTTACTTCAAAAAGATAATAGTTAGATCAAACATCCTTGAATTTGTCGGGTATCAATGGTCAAGGTACGCATGGCCATCCAATTCAAGATAGAGGCTCTTATAGTCAGACACCATTTCAATCCAGAATTTCCAAAGATGTTAGATTTTCACATACAAGCAGAAAACAAAGAAAAGATTATGCCCCTAGTCATCACTCTCTAAATCCTATAAAGGACATCATCGAAGAGCTCGAAGGGACACAATATGCAAAAATCTCAATGCGAATCAGTAAGCATACAAGGAGATAAAAGCATGAAGCACAGATTATTTTTAGTTGAGTTTTGATGTTTGATTGCGTTGTTGTAGATGCAAAATCCTTTCTGGAGATGAGACAGATAGACTGACTCAACTTGAATCTTCAAAGGACTCTGACTGGATAGGATACGTCTAAGATACATTGGAGGCCATAGGATATGACATTGATTGCCCCCAAATTTGAACATTGATAGGATACAGACGCGCAAGCTAATTGGTGTACAAACTGACTTATTGAAAACTGGAAATGTTGAAACAAACTGGGAGATATGTACAAACTAAAGCAAGACTAAAAGTTGGGAAATACCAAGATTGCACTGATAGATGGAGCATTTTGAACAAGTGGTGCCTGTTTGCTAGGTTTTCACCATCTTGGTAGAGATTCTATTTTTGCTACCAAGGCGCCTGTTTCTAGGTTTTCACCAAGGCACTTTTTTTCTTTTTCATTTTTTTTGTATTTTTCATTTTTTCAATTTTTTTGTACTTTTGATATTTTTTTTATTTTTATGAATTTTTGATATAAACTAATTTTTTTGCAAATCATCAAGGTTCCTATTGCTATGTTTTCACCAAGATCTTCATTTTTTCAAGACTTTTTCTGATTTTTAAGATTTTTTCAGGACATTTACCAAGCACTGAATGCCTTAGGCATAGAATTTCTTTAGATGGAGAATGTTGATTGGTTTTCAAAGCTGTTCTCCTTTAGTTGTTGAGAGTTGATAGGCACCAGAGCCAAAAGTAGCAGTGATTACAAAGGGACCCAGCCAGTTGAGTTCAAACTTCCCCTTGTGTTCTCGATGGGATTGATTTTTAGGATTTTCTCTCAACACTAGATCACCAACCTAAAATTATCTATGTTTGACTTTCTTGTTGTAGCCTCTAGGCATTCTTTTCTGATACACTCTGAGATGATCATACGCTGCTTGCCTGTGCTCATCTAGTAATTCAAGTTCTTGTAACCTAGACACTCTATAGTCTTCATCAGTGACAAGTCCATGCATTCTGATTCTAAGTGATGGGATTTCAACCTCAATAGGCAGTACCGCTTCAGACCCATAAACTAAAGAGAAAGGTGTAGCCCTTGTAGGCATTCTGATACTAGTTATGTATGCCCAGAGAGCTAGATTGATCATGAGATGCCAGTCTCTTCCTATTTTATTCACTATTCTGTGCAATATTTTCAAGAGATTTTTGTTTGAAGCTTCAGCTTGTCCATTCCCTTGAGGATAGTAGATAGATGACCAATGTTGAGTAATCTTGAATTTGGCACATAAGTCATCTAGGTCCTTGTTTTTGAATTGTCCCCCATTGTCTATGACTATAGAATGAGGGATCCCATATCTGCAAATGATGTAGTTCAGGATGAACATAGAGATCTGTTTCCCTGTTGCTTGTGTCAGAGGAACTGCTTCTACCCATTTTGTAAAATAATCTGTAGCTGTGATTATATGGGTATGTCCATTGGAAGAGTGCAGATGGATAGCGCCTATGAGATCAAATGCCCATTGTTGAAAAGGCCATTGTGTAGTAAAGGGAATTAGATCTCTCCCTGGAGCATGAATCAAGTTGCCATGTACTTGACACTGTTGACAATTTTTAGCAAATTTAATAGCCTCTTTTTCCATTTCAGGCTAATAGTACCCAGCCCTAATAAGTTTTCAAGCTAATGTTAAACCGTTCGAGTGTGATCCACATATACCCTCGTGGACTTCCTCTAATGCACATTGAGACTCTTCCCGTTCTAAACATCTAAGCAGTGTACCATCTAGACCTTGTTTGTACAGATCATTACCAATGATGACATATCAAGATGCGGATCGGATAAGGTTTCATTTCTCAAAACGGTTAAAGGACTTAGGGATGATTTGGTTGTGGAGATAGGAGAACAAATTTTTGTAGCGAGATGAGTCATAACCTACAACAGTGCAGATCATGCGGGTTTCAAGGGAGTCATATGCAGGATAGGATAGGGCTTCCACTAGGAACTCGTAGCGTAGCTCATCTTCGGGCTGCTGTAAGAGAGTAGATAGTGTCGCCATTACATTGGTAGCCTTATTCTCCATTTTGGGTATTTGCTCAAGTGTGATAGAGATGAAGTATTTCTTTAAATCATCTACCATTCTCTTGTAAGGAATGAGCTTTTCATCTTTGGTTTGGTACACATCATCGACTTGATGGATAACCAATTGTGAGTCTCCATGGATGTGCATCTCTGTAACTCTCCACTGTATTGCCATTTTCATACCATTGAGAAGTGCCTCATATTCAGTAATATTGTTTGTGCAAGGAAACTTTAGTCTAAATGCTTTGGGTATCAAGTATCCTTGAGGAGTGATGAACAATATCCCTGCTCCAGATCCATTCTGTGTGTAGGAGCCATCAAAGAATAACCGCCATGCTCTAGAAGAGAGGTGCATGATAGAGGAATCAAGAAATTCCATTTGCATGGGTGTATCATCAAACAGTGGTGCTTCAGCTAATTGATCAGCAATGACCTGTCCTTTGATAGCTTTTCTTTCAACATATTCAATGTCAAATTCACACAAGAGCATGACCCATTTAGCTAGTCTACCTGTGAGGGCAGCTTTGCTTAGGAGATATTTCAATGGATCAATTTTAGCTACCAAATAAGTAGTATGACCTAACATGTAGTGTCTCAGTTTCTGCGATGCAAAGATCACAGCTAGACATGCCTTCTCTATCATTGAGTAGTTCTTCTCATAGGCCACTAAAGTTCTGTTGATATAGTAGATGGCTCTTTCCTTCTTGTTCTCATCATGCTGTGCTAGTAATGCCCCCAGTGATGTATATGTTGTGGAGACATATAATATTAATGGCTTCCCATGAATAGGAGGCATCAAGATAGGAGGATTCGAGAGATAATTCTTGATATGATCAAAATTCTTTTCACAGTCGTCATTCCATGCAAAGGTCACACCTTTATGTAATGTCTTTGTGAAAGGTTGTGATATGTCAGCCAACTATGATATGAATCTCCTGATAGATTGCACTCTCCCTTGCAAAGTTTGCATTTGACTGATATTCTTGGGAGGTTGCATCTCGATTATAGCCTTGACTTTAGCCGAATCAACTTCAATGCCATTCTTTGAAACTATGTATCCTAAAAGCTTTCCAGAAGTGACACCAAAAGCACACTTCTTAGGATTTAGTCGGAGACTAAACTGTTCCATTTTGTCTAGGATCATGCTCAAGTCTGTTAGATGTTTACTTCTGATCATAGATTTTGCTAATGTGTCATCAACATAATCCTCCATTGTTCTATGCATCATATCATGAAAAATAGATGTCATTTCTCTTTGATATGTAGCTCTAGCATTTTTGAGTCTGAATGGAATAACATTCCAACAGAAGGTTCCCCACGCACATGTGAAAGCTATTTTCTCTTGATCTTCTGGAGCAATTTTGATTTGGTTGTACCTAGAAAAGCCATCCATTAAGGAATACATTTCATAGTCCGTAGTCATGTCCACTATCATATCAATGTTAGGCAGTGGAAAATCATCCTTAGGGCATGCTCTATTCACATCTCTAAAGTCTGTGCACATTCTGATTGAACCATCTAGTTTTGAAATAGGTATAATGTTAGAGATCCATTCAGCATAGTCTATGACATAGATGAATCCAGCTTTGAGGAGTTTTTCTAACTCTGCTTTGACTAAGAGTGCCACATGAGGATGCATCTTTCTCAATTTCTATTTGACTGGTTTTGCCCCAGGAGCAATGGCTAGATGGTGCATGATGAGATTGGGATCCAATCCTGGCATATCTGAATATTTCCATGCAAAGTTGATCTTTTTTTCTAATAAGAATGTAGTGAATTTCTATTTCTCTTCTTCTGATAAGGATTGTGCTACATGTACCAATTGTGGTTCCTCTGTTGTACCCAAATTGATGGATTGAGTGGGCTCAATCAAAACTAGAGATCTATCTTGTAAATGACTTGGAAGGACATCAAATATCTCATCTGCAGGCACCTCAGAGAGGTTTTCACCTTTAGATACATCTTTTATTTTTACTTTTGTAGGATCTGAGACTGCCACAAAGTGGTTTTCACCCTCAGAACTATTTCTTCTTATTTTTATTTTTTTGACTAAGATATTTGATGTCCGACTCGGTCATACTGACGCTCAGTTCACTGATGGAAGTCCTCATAGGCTCGACTGCATTGAGGTAACAAGTAAGGGCATAGTCACTGGAAAAGGTGTAAACACCATGGCTTGGGTTTGTGGAAGTTTGGTTGATAAGATCAGGGCGTTGGATAGTTAAAGCGGGAAAGGCTTGGGATATGGTGTTCACGGATGGGGATATGTCATCATTGGTCCTAACTCGACACTCAAGTTCAAAGGTGATATTACAGCTCAAAATGTTTAACTTGTGATTAGGCTCAATGTTATCATGGGAATCCTCTTCAGCCATAGGTGGATCAGACATGTTAAGTTCATTGTTTCACTCTAGACCTATGTTGGGTTGAGATACATATTGGTGAATAACATCAATATATTTCTCTATTATAAGTTCATCTTCTTCTGGAATGGCACCCCATTCATAGTCATTTGACTCAGCTTCTGATTCAGGATCACTAGGAAATCTTAGAAAATGTGTGAAATCAGGATGAATACCCCAAGAAGGATTACCCTTAGTCTCTAACTTGAATTCATATTCATGGGAATCAGTGTCAGAATAACTACTCTCTGCTTCTGGATCAGTTTGATCACCTTCAAGATTGGCTAGTTCTTGTGGTGCAACCATCTCTTGCGCTACAGTAGGTTCTTATGTTTTTACTACATTAATTCTTCTGATAGGATCATCTTTATCATCAAGAAGATCTTTGATCTCTTTAGGAAAATTTTCATAGGGGATGAGTTCTGAACTATCTGAATCATCATCAGAGGGTTCTATTTCTTCTTTCTTGAGAAGGGGTTCTGTTTCTTTATCTTGATCTTGATCTTTCTTTATGTTCTTTTCTTCATCATTTTTAGAGTCCTCTTGACATGGAGCCACTTCTAAGGACAAGGAAGCATGTTGGGATTGTATGGATGACTTTGGAAGAGATGGTGGAGGACTAGCTGAAGTAGGGATTATAGCATATGAAGGCTTAGGCTCTTTAGGTTTATCATTATTGAAAGTCTTTGCAGCCAAGTGAAGGTTAGCTTGAGTTTCTTTAAGAGGTAGCCCTGGAGGATAACTATAGGGAACCGCATGAAAAGTATCAAGGCTTGTGTGGGATGAAGGTTCTGTGAAAGATTTGAAAGACTCGGAAGCTTTAAGAAATGTACAGGTATTGGAGGAAGTAGGGGATGGAAGGGAACCATCACCAGACAAAGGTTCAGCATTAACATGATCTTGCTTGAGAGTGTAATCTTTATTTTTAGCTGGAGAGTTCTTAGAGGAGAGATCCTTATAGTATTGACGTTTCAAGCTAGCATGATGTATTTTATAGTCCTCAATAGTAGTAGATGGATCATAATCAAGGTATTGTCCACAAAAGCCATCAAAGCCTCTTTCAAAATCAGAATCATATGGATCACCATCACGATCTATCCAATGTGACGACCCATTTGTAGTAAGTAGGAATGAACGATGAGGAGGACTCTTAGGAACAGAGGTGTCATAGGTATCATTACATTGTCTATCATCATAGTCATCATTGTCTCCAAAGCTAGATGTGTCACTCTCCATGGAAGAGGTATCATATTGCTCAAATTTTTTCCGGGGGCATGGTGACATGTACAAGTCTTTATCAAATGGAAAAGAGTATAGAGGTTCCTTTTCTTTCTCAAGTTTGTCAAGCTGGACTTGCATAGCTTGCAGCTGCTTCATCATAGTGGTAATCAGAATTTCTTCCTCATGTGTACCGATTCTTTGAGACATGTGTACTGATTTTCAATAGCTACTGATTTGTTCTTGACACAATGATATTTTTGACAGATTCTAGAACTAGGCTGGAAACATTGGATATCTTGCAATTTGACAATTTCTGACAACTCTCTCAAATTTTTCCAAACGACACTCTGCAGACTCGTACGACACTGGGTAGTCTATGAAATGATAGTTGCTAAACTCGTACGACAGTTGGGTAGCAATGAAATGATAGTTGACAAAACTCGTACGATAGTTGCTAATAGGGTTTTGACTTTCTTGAATTTGCTGGTTTGAAAACTTGTACGACACTGGGTTCTCAATCATACAATAGATGGGCAAATTGAAATGACACTTGACAAAACTCATATGACTTTTGACTTCTTGAAATGACTTTTGACTCCAGAAAGATTTTACGTCAATTTTTGCAAAATTTAAGGTCTTCAGTTTTGGATTGTTTGCAAATTATACTGTCCAGATTTTGAAGGTTATACCAGATTTGATCATTTTTAATAGCTCAGTAGATAAACAAGCACGCAGAATAGCAAGCAAGTGATTCCAAGCACGTTTGAAAACAATGAACAAGGGAAAAAGCAACCTTGCACATGAACAATCAAGTGACCAAATTGTGCTAATCCCTGAGAGTACTAATTGTGTATGTTCTGAAAAGTTTTGCAATAACACACATATACCTGAGAATGAAAAATTGGCCTCTCTAGGGTTTTTAGTAATGGTTTGACTCTACAACTTTTATGATTCAAAGGGGTGAACTCCAATCCCGGTGCACCAAAGTTTTGACACAGTCTGAGAACTTAATCTTCAAGAGCTGCTAGGGAGATCTGACAACCCGACAATGAACCATACCCGTGGAGATTTCTTCCACAAGGACATTTATATAGCGGCTGTCACTACCATGGTGAAAATGGCTATTACCACTTGAGGTTCCATCAACGCAGTTTGCCCTATGAAGGGATTTTTTGCTACGGTTAACCCTCTCTAAAGGTGACTCATAGATTTATACCACAAGGGGACTTGGCTCCAGATTCAAGGTTTTGACACCTCTTCACTTTTAACCCAAACAAAGAAAGCAGATTAATCTGACACACTAAGACAAAGTTTTGTTCCACCAAGGTCTATGATATCAACTCCACGTGATCTATCAACCTCTCCAGGGAGAGAATGTATCAATCAATAAGAGAAGATGCACTAACCAATTTTGATTCACAAAAGCTTGTGATATCAACCCCACGTGATCTGTCAACCTCTTCGGAGAGAGAATGTGTTGATCAATAAGAGACGACGCACTAACCAAGTTGAATGTGAAAGACACTAAGTATCCTCCCTACCTACAAGGATTCTGTCATCAAGAAGGATTTCACTGGGAAGCCAATCTCTCAAGAATCACGAATAGTGTTCATACGGCCTAATTACTATGTGAGCATAGATGTATGTTTCCAAAAGCAAATCTACCAAAAGTATCCAAAAAGCAGAAAGAGGAACACTTAACGCTTAAAGTGAATATGAGATGAGTCCACAAGGTGGAACACTTAACACCTCACAAAAGCTGAAAATGAGTCCCCAACTTAGAAAACAAGTGAGTTCCTAAAAGCACAAAAGGGTTGCCAAGTGGAACACTTAACGCTTCTATCCTGTTGACCCCTCCCCTTTATGGCGCTGAGATTGCAACCATGGGGTGGAAATGAGGGGCTGGTAGATTAGCGAGTCCAATAACCCAAGATAGCAATCAAGATCAATCACAAGTATTCTAAGACTACTTAATGAATCCTTAAGGGATCACAACCTAGTATTAAATTATGCAAGTGTGTAGAAATAGATCAAAAGCATGAAAAGATGCACACAAGCTTGACACGTGAGAGATTTATTTTAAGTCCAAATTGAAATACTTTCAGAACAAGGAGAATACCTCATGATCCTCGCAACATGATTAGTAGATTTTACCTAATTTTTAGCAATTCTTGCACTTTTCCCAATCAAAATCAGCAGAAATCAATCAGAAACAGTAAATTTCAATTGTTAGGGTTAGCTGTCAGTCAAAATCCAAAAATCAAATGTGACAAACTATCTGCAAAAATGAAACAACAATTGAAATTTGGTACCAAAACTCATACGACAGTGGGTATGCTCCCAGACAACAGTCCAAAAACTCATACGACACTGGGTATGATACCATACGACAGTTGAGCTCCCAAATGACAGTAAGTATGTGATGAAATGATATTCGATAAATTCAAATGTCATATGATAGTGGGTATTCTCTCAGATGACACTGGGTGTTCACTAAAATGACAGTCTGCAAAACTCGTACGACACTTGGTGTCAAATGAAACGACAGTCTGCAAAACTCGTACGACACTGGGTGTTTGATGAAATGACAGTCTACAAAACTTGTACGACACTGGGTGTCTGATGAAATGATAATCTGCAAAACTCATATGACAATCTGAAAACTTGTACGACAACTGTATAGACCGAAATTAAAAATCACACTGTATGGACAACTTTGATAGAAAAAGTGTCAAAAATTTATTTTTTCTTTTTTGCAGGCAAAAAAGAAATAAAAAATAATGTCCTACTAAGAATACCACCAGAACAGGCAACAGCAAGGGAGTTTTGATAGAGAAATGATAAAAGATTGATAGAAATGAAGGGAAGCCCGTTTCAGGGCCCCACGGTGGGTGCTAGAAATGTGTGTGAAAATTGTACCTGATCTGTAGACACAACACTTTAGTAAAACATTAGAGGTTAGCTATAATCAAAATCGTGCAAAATTAAAATCTAATCTAACCAAGTGATTTACTACCTTCTAATAGGTGCAAGATTGATGTTCTCAGATTGTAATCAAGATCAGTGACCTAGACGACACCTAAATGAAGGATTTGAATGCAAAAGATGGATATGAGATTGAATGCAATTAAGAGCTATTTTTTTGATATTTTCTATGCAATAAGAATGATAAAAATTGATATGAATCTATGCTATTGAAAATTGATATGCAATGCTAATCTAACAATGATATGCAATATGAATGCAAAAATAAAATAAGATTGATCTCACAAAGATGTCAATTCGCAAGAGCTTTGATTCTTCAATTCCAATTCTCCAGCGTGATTGTGCAAAAATATGAGATTATGTAGATGCAAATTTGAGAGATGAATTATGAAGAGCTGAGCCTTGTTTTTATAGAGATCCAGGGCTTTGGAGGTGCATGGATAAAAGTCATAAATCACTCAAATAACTCAGGTTGATTTTTGAGTTATTTTTAAAGAAAGGATAATTAACTCACAAAAATATGCAAAAGCTAAGTTTTAACTCAAAATAGAGTTTAGCTTTAATTGATAATTGATAGTTGTCTGCTTTTATGATTGTGCATGTTTTATTTATGAATTAATTTAATAATAAAGTGATTTATTTCCAACTTAACTGCTTTTAAAAATAAAATAATTGATTTATGGGTTAATCAATTATTTAATCAAACTTTTATTAAAAACTATATTATTAAATAATGACAATTTGCTTTAATTAATTAAATAAGAATTTAATCAATTATTCATATGATATTAAATTTATTGTCAAAATTAAATAATACAATTAATAATAGATAGAATTAAATTTAATTACACAATTAAGTGGCAAATATTAAATCTAATTAATTAAATATGCAAAATATTTAATTAATCAAATTTTAGGATAAATGTGATTTATTGCCAAATAATTATAAAATTAAAGATAATTATGATGATTAGGAATATTACTAGGAATATTCTCCGATGCAGAATTTAAGATAATCAATTATGATTCGATGATGTTTAGATGTGCCTTAGGTTAAGACTTTGATGTTGATTTCATTCGAATTGAAGATGTAAGAGATTAATGAACTTATAGCCCATTTTTGGGGTATTACAAGCATCGCCTATACAACGCCCCCATCACAATTCACTGTGTGTGCATCACAATTGTGACGAATAGAAAATAAAATTAAAAAAAAAATTCTGGGACAAATTACCCTGTTCTAGGTACAAATTACCCCCGTTGCAATTACCATGTTCTTCTTTAAAGATACATCAATCATCACATGGTAGTGTATGCTTATAGCAACATACACATTGAAACTAAAACTTATATGAATTTCAAATGAGACTCTTGCAGCTTCCACATGAGAGAGAGAGAGAGAGAGAGTAGAACACTTCAAACATACTATAAGTATATTATCTAAAATGTTTATATGCCTTATATGAACCTCAGTTGACCAAAAGCAGGAGGCATTAAGACTAAAACATATTCAATTTTTAGTTTTTTGGAAACAATTTAATATCAAACTGCCCTAGTCTTAACACAAAAAACATAATTTTGTATGTTAAGAAAGGGTTGGTTATTAACAAATAAGATTTATAGAAAATTCTTACCTGTAATAATTCTGTACATGATTTTCTTTGTTAAGAAAGAATTGATTACTAAGTAATAGGATCCAAAAAAAATTACCTGCCGTAATAATGTTAGAAGACCCCCCCCCAACACAGTACTCGAGCACAAGCCATAGATGTGCAGAAGTCTCGTACCTATAAAGGTAAACCTATCAGATGTAAATATAGAGTATATTTGTGCACCATGTTACACTTATGCTCAAATTAAGTTTCAAAATCTTTCCTTTTCTATATGAACAATCTGTATTTCCTTCACTTTAATTAATGTGGAAAAGAACATCTCAATCCATTACAAAACTCACTAATGACTTACAACATGGTAGAGCTGTCACATATGAAACAGTATAGGAATGAAAAGTAGGAGAAATTACTAGACTACAAAAGGACTAGAAATAAGAAACACAACCTATCATCACTAACTCACCATGCATAAAACTTCAGAACATTAGGATGGTCCAAGGAATGAAGAGTTCACACCTGCAAATAGGCTAAAGATTTTAGAAATAGATTTTAAAATCAACATGGTATACATCTGCACAAACTGGTGCAACACAACTTCAACTTCAAGTCCATATAAATTAAAGGAATATAAACATCCACTAAGTAAAAAATAATTGATCATTCCCAATTTTCATGAACAATTCTCTCCTTGAAAAAAAGGCATGTTTATGCATCTATAATTAGCTTTATGTAAAAAATATAGTTATTCAAAACATTCATCTTCATTTCATTAATCGCTATAGCCTATTTGTCTTGTTCTGCAGAAAAGCCTAGATACGTTTTCAATAGTTGACTTTAAAGCCAAGTTGCTAGTTCTAGTTTAGATCCTGGTTTGGTTTGGTTCAGGGGTGGATTTGAGGATCTAGCAAAACCAAGTTGAGTTCAGGTCTGTCTGTACTAAAAAACTATGAAAATCTAAGAAAATAAATATCAACCTAAAAATAGGAATTAGATATAGAAAATTATATATAAATTTAATTATAACATAAATAACCGTGTTACATTGTAAATATATTATAGATAAAGTAAGCTTTTGGTATCATTGGTACCATTATTGCTAACATAGAGTTAACAGACTATAACAAAAATAGGAGGGTACATTGCTAATATTACTCTTCCCACCTATGAACTGTAGAAGTCCATGCCATCACCTCTGCATATTGGAAAAAGGGGTTTATCCAACCCGAATGGTTGCTAGCTGAATGGCAATATAGTAATCAATGGGCTTTTGACAACCCTAGAAGGATTCTCAAAGAAAAGATATCACCATAGCAAGGAGCTTTGCAACAACATGAAGCTTCATGTGCTCTCCAACAGAAGCCTCGACAACCTTATGTTACTCAATAACCATTTTATGTTACTCAATAACAATGATAAGATTATCAATATAGATGTAAATACACTACAGAAGTTTTAGTTTTCTATAGTTGGGGACATTTTTTGTGTTTCTGTAGCAACATTCCAATCGTCCAGTGAAACTTACAGGCATCTATGGGATAGGGGGTATCTAGATCAACATACTCAAATCAGGAGGCACTAGCAATAACTCAATTCCTCATAGGTTGTCAATACATCAAATAGAATAGTATACTTTGACAGTGAGTAACAATTGGAGTTTATAAACCTTCACCTCTGTTGTATACTTTGCGACAGGGGATTCATAAAGAGAATGTCAACACTCAAACAAAAGTTGGCAACCATCCTACATGGATACAAAAGATAGAGGGAATATATAGAAGCACTGCATATAACTAAGGATTCGAGAAACATCAAAATTTAGGGGAGAGACAAGAATAAAAAGTAGGAATCACTGAAAACATTAGATACATGGTAGTCAAAATATATATATTAGTGTTAAGAAACAAAGTAGATATCCCAACTCTTACCACTTTCTGGCATAAGCCTAGAGTCCCAAGAAACAAAGTAGATATCCCCATCAAGATCACTACCAAAAGCTTCATTGGGATGAGGCCTATGGCCCTTCTGTGGGAAGATTAAGCAATCAACCAAGTGATGCAATCCTAGAGCATCAACTGCTTCTAAGATTCATACATCACCAGGATATGCAATCCTGTACCTTTCCATATGATTTTATAGTCATGCATATGCAAATACAGTGTCATTTTTTTAGAAGCTTTTTGAACAAGAGGTAGCAGCTGTGCACTCACTTGTGACAACATGATAATGTACAATCATTGTAAGGACAGTTATTTGAAATAGAGAGATATCCTCACTTGTGACAACAAAGAGGATACCTTTGAGGGCAATGTTAGAATCCCTTAATTTCCCTCAAAGGTATCCTCTTTATTGTCGCAAATGAGGACATCTCTCTATTTCAAATAATAGCACTAGGTGATAATGAAAATGAAACTATCCTTACAGTGATTGTACATTATCATGTTGTCTTTACAGTGACTGTCCTCATTTGTGACTATCCTTGTCACAAATGAGGACATCTCACAGTGACTGTCCCTTGTGTAATTGCCACTTGAATGTATTGGTGTTGAACCATGCAAATGCTTTTCTTCTTGAACAAATGAGGACATTATCAAGAAGAAAAGCATTTTCATAGTTCAATACCAATACATTCAAGTGACAATTACATGGGACAATCACTATGGGATGTCCTCATTTAGTGCAATAGAGAGATGTCCTCATTTGTGACTGTCCTTATGGTGATTGTACATTATCATGTTGTCTTTACAGTGACTATCCTCATTTGTGACTTTCCTTGTGTAATTGCCACTTGAATGTATTGGTATTGAACCATGCAAATATGGGCTCATTTCCATGTTACACTAACTGTACATTATAAAAGGGACAGTCACTATCTTTGGCATCTCTAGTGGAGAGTTTTGAATTAGGATTGTTTGCATATTTCTCTGTTGGTTGAGTGTGGGTTCTTGGGGCTTCATTTATTATTTGGCATCTTTGGTTAGAAACAAATCATTAGATATTTCAGGAAGCCAAATTGAAGATTCAACAATTGTGGTTGACCATTATTCATTCAATTCAAGACAGTGAAGTGTGACCATTATCTCTATATCTCTTCCTCTCTATCTCTCCCTCTCTATGCCTCCCTCTGTATCTCCCTAGATCTCTTTCTGTCTTCACCTCTCAATCTATCTCTTTTGTTTATCTATGTTTCTCCCATCCTCCCACTCCTCTCTCCATCACCCTCTTCCTATACCTTTTAATCTCTACATCTCCATATTTCTTCTCCCATCTCTCCCTCTATATCTATCTCTATCTTGTCATCTCTCTATCACTCTCTATCCCTATATATCTCCCCCTTTTTACCTCTCTTCTATCACTTTCTACCTCTATCTTTATTTTTATATCTCTCATTCTCTAGATTCTTTATATATTTACATCTTCCATCTACGATTTTGCACTCCCCTTATCTCCTCTCCATATCCCTCTTCTTTTCACTCTCCATCTCCACACCTCTCTCTATCTCTTTATGCTATCTCTTGCTCTTCCCTTTTTACCTCTCCCTATTTCTAACCCTATCTCTCCTCCCTCATACACACGCACACACACTATCTCTCCATCTAGATGCATCTCCCTCTCTCTATCCACCCATCTCTCTCCATGACCCCTTTCTTACACCTCTCTCTCTCTCTCTCTCTCTCTCTCTCTCTCTCTCTCTCTCTCTCTCTCTTTTCTTTCTTTCTCTTCCCTCTGCACCTCTCCCTCTTTCTATCTCTATGTCTTCCTATATCCCCCCTCTCTCTCCATATCTCACTTCTTTGCAATATAGCTCCTTCTCTTTCCACCTGTCTCACTCTATTTATCTCTCTCTATCTCTATCTCATTATCTCTCCTCTCTGCCTCTGTCCCCCTCTCTCTCTCACATCCCATTGGTATCCCTCAAAGACTTGAACATATCAGTCCCTGTGTTGAAGAACTACAAGACGTCGGGCTTGGATTCAAACTCAATCAAGAGAACAAAGATAGGATAAACCATAAAATCAGCCTTCAAAAGCAGACAAACCACTACCAGAAACAAGAAAGCAAGGCAAAAAAAAATGTAAAAGATGAAATACATCCAGTCAACAAGAAAAGGAAGTAGACATTGATGAATAAAGTAGATGCATGATTTTCATGTGATGATGGGGATCTAGAATATGGGATTGACAATGGTCAAATATAACCTACCATTTGCCACACATTCTTTAAATTTGCAAAAAATTATCGCAATCAAATGTAAATTATAATTAATATATGGTAATTCACTTCACATGCTTAAAAATTGTAATTATGAATCGTACTAAAATTAAATGCATAAGAGACATATTGCAACTCACTAGACATATTTAAATATCTTAAGCAATAATATTACACGTGTAATCTGTAGTAAATTCTTTTTCAATTGTTGGCAGGAATTACCATATAGGAAAATTATTGATTTGTATAACTCGATGTATCTACAGTGTATGTAGAAGTTATAATTACTGACACGTGCGCTCTTTACCAAGAACGCCTCATTGAAGAGTTGCCTCTTGGGACACAAAGATTGAAGATTAAGCACACAAATTGTGAGAAAGGATGTATATAAACTATGATCAAATGAATTTGGAAGGCATGAAGCCAAATTCCAAAACCTCCCCCAATATCCTTAATTCCAGCCTGTGCAAAATGGGGGTTTTGGAACAGAGTTTGACAGTCCATCAAAACATAATGGAGAGGTAATCTGCGAGATGTTGTAGTCACACTGCCTTGGTATACATTTGTGGATTATGATCAGATTGTCAGCAAGACCTGTAGAGAAATTGGGTTTATTTTAGACAATGTGGATCTTGATGCAGACAAATGCACTGTGTGTAGTGTAGTGATAGTGACATTTTTGCTTGGTATCATGAATTTTACTTGCATTGTTTCATTGAAAAAAAATTCCTTGCAATATATAAAAAATTTGATACAATTTTTCATTTACTAATACTTACAACTCGTGCTTGAAGTTTCGAAAAACCACTAGAGCCGAGCTTGTGTGTCCCATGCTTTTCTAGTACCTGCAGTACCCTCATCATGGGAATGAATTTCAAAATTACGCAAATAACTCTGTAAAGACAACGCATCCATATTTTAATTAATGCCATAAAAGAGCATAACGTAAAAACCATTATTGAACTCTTGTTATAATTAAAAATTTCATTAATACTTACTTTTGAGTTTTCAGAAGTGCGCAACAAGTTAGCTCCCCTCTCTTTTATTTCCTGACTCTGAGGCTATATGGATGGCAAATGTAAAAGTTCTTTTCCAATTTTCTTTAGCATCTTTTTAATGGAACTGATCAGGTCATCGGTCTCTGCTAAATCAATAAAAAAAGGGTCCTCCTCAAGGGGGGACTCCCGAGGGACTGCAGGTTGCTTTCCCTCTCTTTGACCACCAGCCCTCTGTGACAACAATAGTATTAGTATTATCAAAATTACTCCAAAACAATGAAGAAAACAACATTAAAAAAATAACATTTTGCTTCTATCTAGTTTGCACAATTACAATGATTTTTACCTGCTCATGTGTAGATAAGATGGAAATATCATCACCATCCCCTCCGGGTGATTGCTCCATATTGTGCCCCTATGTCAAAGATCAAGTATAAAAATGTTAGCCAAAAATTTAATAACTAAATGGTATGTTGGAGTCATTGATTAGAAGTTGGTTTAATAGTATGTACCACCCCCATGATAGTAGCCTCGTTTGTATCTATGCAGTTCAAATTGTAATCAATAAGCAACTCTTCCCCTGCACGTATTGATTTTATTGCACAGATGAATACATTATTTCCCTTGCGCACCTCAAATATGCAATTGGGTTGCTTTATAGTTGACCCAGGTCGTGTACTATTTATAAAACCCACAATATTCCCTATTGCTTTTGGCCTTCCATCAATGTATATAGCCACACTTTTACTTTGATTATTGTCTTGCTATTGTATATAATTTGTTGAGAGTGCATACCTACGCATACTTTTTTTATATTGAACAATACACATCCAACTTTTGTAATCGTAACATGGTCCAACATACTCCATCAATTCAGAAACTTTGTTGTAAGACACCTTTATGCCATCCATAGAAATGAAATGGTCATATAGATTTCATATAGGATTTTTAAGATGATAGTGTTCTAAGGCAAAGAATCCATTCATATAACCATAATGACATTAAATGTTTAAGCATGGACAATCATCAAATACCAAAATAGAGCAGCAATAAATCATTAGCAATAGTATTTGTTTGAAAGTTTCTAAAGCCTTTTCAAAAAATCCATTTTGTACATATCATGCAATCATGGCATTCCATGATACCACATTTCTTAGATGAATTTGTTCAAAGAGTTCATGTGCCTCATCTATATTTCCACATTTTGCATACATGTCACAATTAGTTTTGGTTCTATGATGACTACTAAGGGGGATGTTGGTCTTAACACAAGAACTAGAGGTACCATAAAGAAAAATGATAAGTGTGGTGATAAACAATGTCAAGACCATTAGGAACTTTAACAAAAATTCTTCCAAGTTGAATTGGAAGCTAGTAGTACCCTCAATAGAGTTAATATGTGCTTAGTTTAAAGCTTTTATTTCTATCTATGCTCTATGTTTTTTGTCTTTTTTGTGTGTCCTTGCTAATGTTTTATCTATCGAAAAGAGTTTTTTAAGTATTATTGAAATATGTTATTTACTACTTTAATAAAAAACTATAATGTTACGATGAAAAATATTGTTTAATATTAAAATTTTAATTGTCAAGACTTATTGTAACCATTTTCTCGTATTCGTAAGTAATTAACCATAGTGATAAATTATGATACATTTTTTTTAACATATCCATCAAAATCTCTTGAATTACTGTTTCTATGACATTGTTATAATGTACTAAAAACACCTAGAGGTTCTATTGGATAGCCAATAGACACAGATATAAATAGTCTTATTGACTAAGCACTATAGAATATATCTTTGATGAATAAAACTATTGACAAACATGACTATTTATACATGTTTATAGACCATCCAATAACATGTGTACATATTTTTACTAATTTGAATGGGGAATAATTTGGAAATAAAAAGTGCATTTCTAAGATAAATAAGAAGTGCAGATCTGATTGTGAAAGGTTGTGTCCCTTTCAAAGGGCATAAATAATGAAGAGTTGCATTCTTTCAAGGGTGCTAATAGTGAAATGGTGTGTCTCTTGCCAAAGGGCATACATGATGAAGAGGTGTCACCTCTTTCTCACATTGAGAGATATAAAGGGAAGGAATCAAAAGCATCTAGTAACATCACCATGAGTGAGATCAGATCAGAATTGTTATTTATGAAGTCTGATAATATTCTTAAGCAGAATTTAATAGTAATATTAATATAGACTACAATATGTATGAAAGTCACACTTAATTTCATATATATTCATAATACATGAGAAGTTAGTATACTTATAGTCTAAGTCATGTTATCATTGTTAGTCACCGTCTATGAAAAGTCACAGTGGCTTTTTTAAAGATTTCCATAAATAGATTAACTTAATACACAATCTAATAAAAAATCTAGAAACATATTAACTATGAGTTGTAGAAATATGATATCATCTACTTCTTTAGGTATCATCTGTGAGACCAATGATCACGGGCTACCAGAATTCTAGGTTGATATCCCTAGCTCATGGGCCTTGAAGGAAGAGATACATAATCAGCAAGCATAAGGCCACATGAAAGTGTTATAGGATAGATGCTATCTCAGTATGCTCGAATACAGAGAAAATGGGAAGAAATCCATTAAGCAGTGAAATTAGAGATGATGCCCTAGCTTAAAATATCAACACATATTCATCAAAACATCTATTCAACAAGGATGCTCTCGGGCTCTCATAAATTCAACAGTGGAGAAATGAATGAATGAAGTGTAGACAGAGGAATATATAATAGTGAAATAATATCAAGTTTAAACCGTCAAACATAGTGGACCCCTCATAAAATATGAAACAACGAAAGGATCGCAAGCTCCAAGACATGAATGTAAAAGTTACCACAGTATACCAAGTTTCTAGCGCTCGAGCCCTCAATTTCAATAGAAGCCAAGATGATGCCTATGCTATTGATATTTGTCATTGATGTCATTGTTTGGTCTGACACTCTTATCTCCAACCTATCCTCTGGTTTGACAGTGTTGTTACAGGTACAAGTTTTGGTCTATATAATGGTGTAATAAAGTTTTTGGTCTAGTCCTATTTGGTATAGCGTGAGATATCCTTTTTAAGATTGTTGACATCTCTAACTTTTAGGGTAATGTGCTCACATGATTCCATCTCCATTTCAAGTTGACTTGTGGAATGTAGGTCTGGTGTATATATAGAAAGTGGCATCAACACATAATAGACGACAATGATATTGATGTGATTTATGATATATGATATATGATATATGATAGTGATATATTGATGTGTATAGTGAATTGATATATCTACAATTTAGTAATTGTATAGAATAAATTTATACTTTAGCATGAACTATATTTCACGCATATGCAGATGCAATTTTAGTTCAAATTTGTATTTTACACTCCAATAGTAAGCTGCCTCTCAGATATAATAGCTGGCTTTTGCATTTTGGGCAGTGAGCCCCTTCGACAATGAGCCACCTAACAATGAGTCATCCCAATAGTGAGCCACCTATGCATTCTTGTTGCCTAGATTTTTGAAATGTCAAAATTTAAAAATTCTAATACATTTCCATTTTATTCACAAAAATATATTGGAAACATTAACTTTTTGCAAAAAAAATTCTCAAACCTTAACTTTTTGTGAGTCTCAACTCCCAATCATGAACTTTTGGCGAGAATAATTCCCAAATCCCAACTTTTTGCAAGAATCTTTCCAAAATCTTAACTTTTCCCATTTCTTAACCCCAAACTTTTCGCATCCACTTAACCATTTTGGTTTTGAAAGTACAATTTCAAGAAATCAACAAGGACACAAATTTGAATGCTGAGTTTTAACATGGCAATGATGTATCCCTAGCTCGTGGGCTATGCAGTCAAAACATACAGCTCACTGACCTTGGTGCTTGGCCATGAGTTGGCTTAGTTCATCACTTCATGCAACCATGAGCTAGGGCATGACATAATAAATGGACTCAATAGCACCTCTGCACATATGGAACAGTTTCAACAACAGCATGAATGCCGCGAGCCACAATCTATAGTAGTAGATTCAAACTGGCTCCCAACTAAGCATGGACCGCATGCATTATGGAGGTAATTAAAGCAGAGAACGAAGCATAAGTAAATAAAGATAAAAATGTCATTCTTGGGTTGCACAATACAGAAGTGATGCTCGAAGTACCTGAGTGCATGATAAAGGGAAGAGAGGGCAACACAAAACGAGGAGGAAGTGAAGTTTAAAATCATACCTTTCTTAGACTTTTGGATTCTGAATGTACAATCCAGTAGATCCCTTTCGCTGCAGAGATGCCTAGCCGCAGAGATCTCCTCGTCCAATGGCTGCAAAAAACCCTCTCACCGCAGAGATGCCTAGCCGCAGAGATCTGCTCATCCAATGGCTACAAAAAACCCTCTCGGTGCTATTATAGAAATGACCAACATTTTCTTTCCTTTTTTTTTCTTATATCCCGTTAACGTCGCAATTGTGATGCTGTTGGGGTATAATTGAAAAAAAAAAAGCCAAAAAGACATAACATTTGCCCGCCGTTGCAAATTGCCGTCGCAATTTCACCCCAAATGTATTAGTGTTGTGGGTCATCGAGCATTCCAATTGCTAATTAAGATGTAAACAATGACATTGAAATTGATTTAATGAGAAGACAAAGCTCGAATGCCTAACTCAAGTGTCAATGCCCTCTTCCCACACGGTGTTGGCCTCTTCACGCATGCCAAACTCAAATGCCCTCTTTGCGCCATGCAAATTGCAGTGTCGTCTTCACGGCAGCTCTTCAAATTCACTAATTACAAATGACACTTTCTTTTTCTTTTTTTTTTGTTTATAACCAAATGGGTGTCGCAATTACGATGATAGCATCGCTATTACGAGACTGTCGAGGGCACTTGCAAAAGAAAACACAAAAAAAAAACACAAATTGTAGTGGCATCACAAATTGGTGTCAAAATTTGACCCCAAATGTTGTACACTCTCTCTCTCTCTCTCTCTCTCTCTCTCTCTCTCTCTCTCTCTCTCTCTCTCTAAAATGTTAAAACATGTTCCTTGAATAAAAACCTTTAGAAAAATAGAATTTTAAAAACATCAAAAACCTTGGAATCTTTTTTCAACCAAGTAGGTGTACATTCTTAAAAAAAACATTTAAACATTTGTCTTGATTGTCTTTGTAACCTATAAAATGTAAATAACTTATATATGTTAATTTTTAAATTATACATGTAATTAAATTTTTATTTAAGTCTCTCTCTCTCTCTCTCTCTTAAAAATATGGATGATTTTCATATTGATGAGCTCTTTATGAAATGGGTGCTCGTTATTTAAATGAAATGGGCACCCGTTATTTAAATGAAACATGCACCCAATATTTAAATGAAACGGGCATCCATTTTGTAAAACTATGAGTAAGAACCATACCCGCTAGCTTGGTTTTAAGTTTGGGACAGGCTTAGTGGGACCAAGCCTAGGCTTGGCCCTACAAAAATATGGTTAAGGCATTACAGTATAAAATTTCTGCCTTGCCATAATTTTTTTGATACCTTTCCAAATGAATTTTTTGATTAAACAAAAACCCATTTTAGCTCTTATTGTGCAGATTATAAAAATATAAATATTATAGTGATATGATAAATTTTAATATTTTTACAATATTTATTAAGCCAATGTGGTACCTAAACTTGAAATACTAAGGTTAACTTTTTTATTTTTACATTTTTTGAAAAATGAGTTATATGACATCAATCTAAATAAAATTTCCTTCAAATTATTTTTTTATTGAAAAAAAGTGAAGTTCTCATCAAATTATGGTGGTCGTACATGAGAGGTTTCAAAAATGTACTTTACAGTCAATTAAAAATTAATAAAAAATAATATTCAATAAAAAATAAGATAAAATATTTTCATCAATGTTTAGTGTGTTAGGTACCTTTTCCCAAAAGGATTCACAAAAATACATTCATTTACTTCAAAAAAGGGTGGTCGTACACGTGTGAGGTGTGGTCCTGAAACAAGCATTTTGAAAAAGTGGGTTTTAAACATGCATACTAAAATTCAATTTATACCACGTGGGTATTAAAATAAATTATATATTTGAAAACTAGATTCTAAGCATTAAATTTTATATTAGTGAAGTTTTTCAAGATTCAATCTTTTAGTGCCTCAAATTTTGACATCAATTGATAGAAATTTTGAAAAATAGAGAAAACACTTCCACTTTTTGGCCAAAAGTGGGACTCAACTTCTTGCAGCTACCCTAGGAAGAGAAAAACTCACCACTATTATTAGTTAGTAGGCATTTAATCTTCTTTCCAATTTGGTGTTCAGCCATAGCCTTGAAAATTTGGAATTTGGAAAACACTTCAGACTTTTTATTCAACATATAAACCCACACTTTATGAGTGCAATCATCAAGAAATGTAACAAAATAATTGGCAACACCTATAGAAGTTACCTCTATAGGACCAAAAAAATAGAAATGCACAAGCTCTACTAGAAAAGATTTCTTCTCATTAGCCGTTCACACAAAACTGGTTTGAATTTGTTTGTCATAAAGACAATGCTCACATAACTCCAATTCTATTGATTTAAGACCCGGAAGTTGATCTCATTGAAGTATAACTTCTAGACCCTTCTTGCTCATATGCCCAAGCCTCTTGTGCCAAAGTTCAGCCTTACTATCCATAACAATCACGACAACTCCCACTTCAACATTGCACTCAAAAACATATAAACTTCCTAATTTCTTCCCCTTTTCTAGAACCAACACACCTTTGGTTACTTTCTATGAATCCAAGGAAAAATTAACATTCCAGCCTTGAGCATAAAGTTGGCTAACATAAATTAGATTTCTTTTGAGAGTAGGAATATGTCGAACATCCTTCAAAATCCATTGTTTACCATTTTGCAGTGATAGTAAGACATCATCCTTGCCAACAATATCACATTCTTTTTTATCTCTAAGAAATCCTTTGCCAAATGAACCGGTCTGATAGTTTGTGAAATTGCTCTAACATGGAGTAGCATGATAAGAGGCACTAGAATCTAGAACCCACAAACTTGCATTCACATCACTAGTTGCAAGAACTAATACACCATCATCCTTAACAACTTCAATATTTACTCCATCATTGATCACTTTATCTTGGGCCTTTTTGTATTTTCAACATTTCTTCTTTGTATGTCCTAGTTTACCACAAAAGCAATATGTACCATTTCTGCCTCTAGATTGCGATTGATGTGTGGAATGAGATCTTCCATGGTTGTTTTGTCTACCTCTTTCTTGATCCATACCCTGATTACTACTGCTAACCATTGTTAATGCATCACCTGAGGAAGACTCATGATTCTTCCTATGCATATCTTTGCTGAGAAGTGTAGCAACAACCTCATCAAATTGAAGTTTAGTTTTGATAGCCACCGAAGTGCTAACTACCATTACCACCCCTTCCTAGATATTTGACAATGAATATAGCAACATAATAGCTTTCATTTCATCGTCTAATGTTATACCTACTAAAATCAATTGAGAAATTAAGGTATTCAACTCATTAAGGTGATTCGACATACCTCCTCCTTTCATTTTTAGATTTTATAACTTTTTCATTATGAATACCTTGTTCGATGTTGAAGCTATCTCATATAATGAAGTTAATTTATCCTAGAACTCTTTTGTTGTCTTCTTGGTTGAAACATTAAAGAACACATTGCTTGAGAGTGATAGAAAAATTGTTGATCTTGCTTTCTGATCAAGCTTCTCCCAATCTTCATCTGATAAAGATCCTTTTCCCTTGGTTTTTCTAAGAAATGCAGGTGATATATCTTGCTTGATCAGTAGTGACTCTATCTATACTTTCCATAATCCAAAATTTTTCTCAGCAAACTTCTCGATTTTCCATTTGTCTACTTTATCCATGACTCCAAGAAATCTTCACCAATTTCCAAAAAATTGAATCAAGCTTTTCCATCTCTGATACCAATTATTGAGATTTAAAATTGCAGAAATAAAATGAAAAACCAAAACAACACACAAAGAAAGACACAGACATAAAATTTTATAGTGGTTCATTCAAACTAGACTACATCCACTTTTCAAGTAGGGGATTCTCTTATTGAAAATAGTTTTCACAACATTACAAGTTCACAACTCTCTACTATCTTAACCTCTCTCGAAGAAGAATAAAAAAACTCTGTTTTAACCATTGCATCATGACTTGGATATGAAATAGTTTTTGAAAAGCCAAAAGATGTCCATTACACAATGAAAGACAATGATCGAGATTTAGAACCATTACACTTTTGTAGGTAAGAGGGGACATAAGGAAAAAAATATTCCATGATAATGCAAAGTGTGACAATACAATATCTGAGCAGACAAGCATTTGTATAGAAGCATCACAAACATCATACAAATTCAGGAGTTACACTTTGCCATCTACAATTGATAGTACGTTAGAGGAACCATACACAATATTAATTGAGATGTCAACCAAGAGTGGACAATTAAGTTCGAAGGGAAGAACTTCTTGTGTATTTTAATACACTGCAGTCTACTGTAAGATTGCATATTATAAGATAACTATTCAATTAGCTACGATTTCTTAGATTTGCTAGTTCCCCTCATAGAAAGGATTACTCATGGATCTATTGGATGGGATTTACATTTTTAATTGAACAATCATGTAATCAAATTAAAACAAATTCTTTTCATTTTTATAGTTTCTTTATTTGTATATATTTTAATAATTCAAAGAATTGTTTTTTCTCCATTGGTTTTTCTTTATAAGAGTCATTACACAATTCAAATTTTTTCTTTTTTGAAACAAATTATTCATCTCTATAGGTTTGAGACTTGAAATGGAAAAATAACATTCTAGAAATATATAAGAAATTTTACAAATCTTATCTATAAGGAAAGATAGATCTAATTATATGCAACCATCTGTTTTTGCATTCTTCACAAATCTGTACAAATCTATCATATTAAAAGAAGATTGAGTGCAAATAAGAAAATATAAAAGATCATATCAATCTGGAGAAAGACTGATGTAGGAAGACCTTCACAAATGCTCCTATAATTTCATCAATTTCTTTTTCTATCAAACAAATTGGACTATATAAAATATCTATCCTCTTTTCCTCCCTCTGAACTTCCCCTGTTGTTTTCCTATGCAACATCTTTCCTTTCTTTGAATCCATTCTATTCCATACCCTCTCCAAATTAGCTATTTCAAATTTATCAACACTTCACTTTATCTCATTGTATGGATCCCCATAGTCCCCCCTCTGATTTCTAGTGCACCTCTATTTTCAATGACATTCAATCCATTTTTTACATTTGTTTGATATAGTCCAGTTTGTTTGATAGAGAAATAAATTGACAAAATTATAAGAGCATTTGTGAAGGTTTTCCTATATCAGTCTTTCTCCAGATTGATATGATCTTTTTTATTTTCTTATTTGCACTCAAATTTCAATTTGGGGACATACGTTGAGGGAAATCTTATTTTATTACTCATACTTTTTAGGTTTTACAATGATTAGTCATTCAAAACTTCTATATTCTCTTGTATCAAAATCCTTGGGTTAATTAAAAAGTGAGACTCCAATTTTCCCAACTATCCATCTTCAATTGTCTCTTAACCAATAATTATCCTCAATACTCAAGTTTTATGGTTTTTTAATGAGTCTTTGCACCACCTCAGCATTCAATAATTTGTAGAAGTTCTCTTTTGAAGCTACCTTAAGTGAATATGTAGCTTCCATAGGTCCAATGATCTACTTAAGCTCACTATGTTAGCTCAATGGTCAAAAGCCTACACAAGTCCTCTCCATGTGAGCTACCTCAAGATGAAAACTCAATATGATACCACATTCAAGCCATAAGCTAGTACCAACCAACCTTTTTTTACCTTTTACAAGTTTAAAAAATATTCTCTCAATGCTATTCTATCCTTCCTTCATCGCCTTTATTTTTTTTCTACAAATTGATCTATCCCTGTACATTATTGAATAATAATTAATATATAATTTTTGAATTATACTGATAATCTTTCTCCACTTTAATTAATTAGGCTATCCATAATTTAAATGTATATATTCTATCTTGGTTCCACTCTTCTATTTCTAGTTCCAACACTACTTTTTTAGACGACTCCTCAATTTTCATATATTGTAGGTATATAGGTTCCAACACTTTTCTCTCCTAAATCCACTTCTATTACAATAAGAAAACTGAAAGAACTACTTTCCTTAAATTTATTTTCTACTATTACCTTGATTACTCTTATTAGGAATATCACCAAGACCCTCATATTTTGGTCCCATAATTGGTTCAATAGGTTCTTGGATTACCACTGCTCCCCAACATTCACCTTCATAACCTATCATCTCCATTTATTAAAACCAATACCCTTCTCAAACCACCTTGTCTTTATTTGCTTTGGGTTAGCAAATGGATCACCTTCATCTTTTCATTCTTCAAGTTCATCACCTTTACTAGAATCATCCTTTTGTGAATAATTCAAATTATTTACATTACATGAAATATCATACATTGTTGGCTTTGATAGGTTAGATGGTCATTTTCCTTCCAAAATTTCTCATTTTTTCCACTCAAGTTTGATATTTACTTCTTTAGTAAATTGTTTTCCTCTTCTCTTCTCCTTAGCATTTGTTTCAATTCCTCATTCTTCCTTATAATCTCAACTTAGAGCTCTATCCTTTTTCTTAGTTATTTAATACTTTTGACATCCTGCACTTTCTCCATATCCTTTTCTAATTTGTTTTTTTTCTTTAAAAAATCCCTTAATTCTTATTGAAATTTTCTTATCAAACAATCCTTTTCATTCCCTGCACTTTTTTTCCAACCTTCCCCATTACAAAAAATTACAACACTCTCAAAATTGAGATGAATTCCCAAGTTCACTATGTATCTTTCATAATACTATTTCTCTAAATAATTTTATAACCATCTCTAATACCATTTAATGCACTCAAGGATGTAGGCTTTGAAATTAACATTCAAACCTTTCAGGCTTAACATTCTAGAATACATACATAGTCAAAAAAGAAATAATATGAAAAAGAAAAACATCACATAGAGACACAAGACACAAGAAATTATCTTAGGAAAACACTCAAAGGGGAAAAAAACCACCCTCCAAATATTCATCCTCGTCAAATTAGATTTAACAAATTATTACATCTACCGTAGAGCTCTACAACCCAAAATTATAATAATCTTGCCCAAAACTCTGAAGCTTAAGCTCAACCTCAAAAAAAATATCTTCCTTACAGGACCAAGATAAATTTCAAGACATATTCAAATAAAAATTACCTATTACTATTTTCTTATTATATTAATAAAAATCCCAATTCAAAGATTTGATGACAAGACTTGTTCCTACGTACATAGTTGTTTGGTTGTGAGAAATAATAGATTGCTAGATAGATAGTATAGACATAGTTGGCCTTATAGATGGTAGAAAACTATAAAATTTTAATAAGAACTTTAGTAATTGGGTTAATAAATATGTAGACCCACATTTACATGATGAATGATGAATGGTAGTAAGGGACTAAGCATGGATGAAGATTGAAAAAAGCCCTACCAAAATACTTTCAACATAGATAGACAAAGAGAGATGGAAACCTTTGTACTGATGGGTGCTCTAGAAAAAAAAAGATCTATTTTGATTCATCAACTCACCTCCAAGGGAAAAAAATGACCCTCTTCAAAAATAATGACATTTATTAAATAATAATTGTATGCACCCTAAAATGGTCACTTAGACTTTGGGCTCCCATTCAACAATTTATCAAATCCCTAAATCAATATTTTCAAAAATCAACATTTTATCAATTATATCAATTTCTTCGATCAAATCGTATTTTATCATTTTCGATTATTTTCCTTGGGCTAACCATTTTATCCTAAAGTCTTTATTTATTTAAAAGGATCCTCCCCTTTTAATAAATTAAAAAAAACCCCCACTTTTCCTCTTATCCTAAGTTGCACAAATAAAGCATTATTCCTATTTTATAAAAAGGGAAAAAACATTTTTTTATCTCATATGGACACAAAAGTCAACTCTTATTTTCTCATTAGAGGATATTTGTGCACATGGATTGCTCCTCTTTGATGCTCCAACCTTGATTAAATCTTTTGTCTCTTAATCTCCATGGTCCATTCTTTCTCATTTCCTATAAAAGAAGAGCTCTCTTCCTCATTTGCATATCAATCTTTTTATGCTAGTGTTATGCTGGAGGTTTTCGAGGTCACTTTGGAGCTTTTGAAGATTTGGAGCATTCTTGACTTTTACATCTACATGCTATCATAGTTTCATTTCTTGCATTGTCATGGCATTCATAGATTCATATTTAGCTTAGTTTCCTTTATGCTTTAGATTACTTCATCTAGCTTAATTACGAGGCTTTGTAATACTTTCATATTTCCTTTCATAGCTTAGCTTGCATTTTTATTCATAGTATAGCTTGCATTTCATCTCCATTTGGATTCTTGAGGATATTGGCATTCTTGCCCTTGTCTCATTGAATCTCCCATTGCATGGTTTACTAGTAAGGTTATTGGCTTAATAGCTCTAGCTGAGAGCATCCTTAATTTCCTTACACTTCATGTCTAGGGAGCTCTAGGTCAATTTTTAAGGTCTCCCATTCATGGATTATTTTGGAAGAAAAGACTTAGAGAAGTGCACATCTTAGTGTGTACATTTTTGGCGCCCACCGCGGGGCAAGACAACTCTGTTTTGTCCTTCTTTTCTTACATTTCCACTGCAGGTTTCAGCTATTTTTTATTTTTTTGTGATTTTCATACGTTGTCCGTACTTTTGTGCGTCACTGTTATGGAATCTCATGTGAAGGTTCTCACTAGAAAACTGGCACCCATTTTTGAGAAATTTTCACATACGATATCAAAAATTTAAGTGTGATATATCTTTGGAAAGCTCTTTCCGAGCCTGATCCAACCATGTTGGTTTCATTTTCAAATTTTGCCATTTGATCAGCTATTTTACTTGCAGATTATCTAATTTTTTATGTGCTAACCATTGTGGGGCTAACAAGTTGTGCTTGTAGGTACCTTCATTTCTTGAAACATTTTCTAAAAAGATTGCATGTCAAAGCTTCAAAGGCAAAAGGGCTACTAATTGTGTTTTGCAGGGCTGCCCAACACCTAAATCCATCTAATTGCTTGTTTATTTACTTTTTTTCTAAGTGCGGCATATACTAGTTGTCTCATTTCTTAGGCACTTAAGATCTTGTTGTAGGAGTCTTTTGGTGGTAGGAAATTATGCTCTTCACCCTTGTGGTGAACCAGAAATCCTGACCCACTTTTTAGACTTTAAAAATAAGAGGGTAATTGAACTCTTTGTTTGGTGTGTTTGGGGGAGATTCTTGAGCTAGGAGATTATACTCTTGACCCTTGAGGTGAACCAGAAATCTTAACACTCAAAAGTTAATCCACTCTTTGTTTAGCATTAGGATCCTTTAGCGGGCCTTCTCTTGAGAAATCAAGAGGAACGACCCAAGTGGGGACAAGTTAATACCGAGCTATTCCAACCCACTATAATCTCGAGGCTATCACGAACAAAAAACCTTAGTAGGCATAGTGCTTGTCTTTGCTTGATGTGAGTACTTATGGGATTGTGACCATGAGGAAATTTTTGAGCAATAATGCTTAAGGTACTCTTGTGGCCGCGAGGTTCCAGTCCTTTTTGAGGAGCAAGAGGGGTACTACGAACGGAAGCCCTTACTAAGAACCATAGGTAGAGGCCACCCTATTTTTCTGCTTAGTTTCTTGGTGAAAGGATTGATCCAAGTGGAATAACTCAGATCACCCCAAGATTACTCACCATCTGTGTTCCTTTGGTTGTGTCATTGGCATTTCCACGAAAAAGCCAATATCTATTGTGGGAAACCACTTTGTGTGAGGCAATGGGACATCAAGTGTGGGCCAAGTTTTTAAGTATTGAGCCTTTGTCCTTTAGGCTAGTAAGTGCTTGAAGTGTTCTCGTTGTTATCTACCCATGTGAATGTTCTCAAATATCAAACATCACGGTAGTATTCATAGGATTTTATAGCTTTGATATCACAATTGCTTATCTTGACAAGGTTGCTTTCACCCTTGTGCAAGTGTTCTCTGACATGTTTGATCACCTACTATTTGCAAACCTATCTATTATCTACTATTACTGTATTCTGGACTATGAAATCGAACTTGCCAAACTTACAACATTGACCAAATTGCCTTTAAAACTGAGTTTTTCACGTTCACTGGTCAAAATTCGCACTGCTTTCTTGAAACCTATCACATAGAGTTATTTTGTTGTCTCATTATTGGTTGTTGTCTTACTGATTTGTGTCACTTCTAGTCTTCCTTGGTCGGTCTAGGTCAGATGTTAGGTGCTATGACATGTTGCTCAACATCCAAATGAACTCAAATGGTATCAAATTGCACAAAATGACTCTTGGTCACCTTTCTTCCACATCTCCCATGTCTTCTAGTCTCCCATTTTCATCAGATCTCTTCTTCCTTCATGATTCTTCCTCTTCTTCCTAGAATCTTCATGTCTTCTTGATTCTTTTCTTCTTATTTTCTAGTCTACCTTCTTCTATTTCATCTCTTCTATTCATTTCTTCCAAGCTTGATTCCTCCTCTTCTAGAACCATGAAATTCAACTATCTTGTTATGGAACCTCTCTTGAGAATAGATGATCTTGAACTCATTGCTCAATTTGAAGAGTATTATTCTTCCAATAGTCCTTCTAGATATTGCATGGATGATAAAATTAAGACAAGAATAAAATAAAATATGCTTGAATCGGACACCTTTGCTAGGATCATAGACATGATCCTATCATGACCTGCTTCTTCCAAACATTCTTCATCTTCTAAGTCTTCTCATTCTTCCTCATCTTCCAAGTCTTACCATGACTCTTCTAGACATTATTCACATCCTTCATTATCCAATTCTTATTCCTCCACTAGGTCTTCATTTTCCTCTTCTTCAGAATCTTGTTCCTCTTCTACTTCGCCCAAGAGTCTTACTCCTCACTATGAGCAATATGGTAGTCCTTATGATACCTCTTCTATGAAGAGTGACATGCCCATTTTTTATGACACCTCTATTCCTAAGAGTCCTCCTCATCATGTGCTTGTGCTTGCTAAAGGGTCATCCTATTGGGTAGATCACGATGGTGATCCGTATGACTCTAATTTTAAAAAAGACTTTGATGAGTTTTGTGAACAATACCTTGATTATGATCCATCTACTACTACTGAGGACTATAAAATGCACCATGCTAATTTCAAATGTCAATATTATAAGAATCCTTCCTCTAAGAACTCTCATGTTGAAGATAAAGATTTCACTCTCAAGCAAGATTATATTAATGATAGACCTTTGTCTTGTGATGGTTCCCTTCCATCCCCTACTTCTTCCAATACCCATACATTTCCTAAAGCTTCCAAGTCTTCCAAATATTTCACAAATCCTTCATCCAATGAAAGTCCTAATACATTTCATGCAGTTCCCCATAGTTATCCTCAAGGGATACCTCTTAAAGAAACTCAAACTAACCTTCACTTGGCTGCAAATATTTTCAATAATGCTAAACCTAAAGATCCTAAGCCTTTATTCGCTATAATGCCTACTTCATCTAGTCCTTCACTATCTCTTCCAAAATTTTCCATACAATTCCAACATGCTTCCTTGTCCTTAGAAGTGGCTCCATGTCAAGAGGACTCTAAAAATGGTAAAGAAAAGAACATAAAGAAAGATCAAGATCAAGAACCCTCCATGTCATCCAATCCTTTTCATGATGTCTCTCTTTCATTTCATGATTCTTTTGATCCTCCACGCTCTTCCACATTCATTCCACCATGTCCTAAGAAAGATCAAGCTGCTACTTACACCATTGAGCTTATTGACAATCAAGATGACCTTACTTCCATTGAGGTTATTGAAAATAGTGCTATTACTTCCAATGCTAAGCCTATTGAAAATCAAGAAAAAAATGATGTGTTTATGCTATCCAAAGATACTTGTCAAGATCAAAGTCTTCCATCTTCTTGTTCTACCACTCCATGTTCGCTTCAACTTTCTACTCTTCCTAAGTCTTTGCAATCTTTGAACAATCCAATCAAAGAAGTTTCTCCTATTCAAGATGTTCATGATCCTATTGCAAATCTTAATGCTCACTCTAAAGATGCTAATGTCCTTGGTTGTCATATAGAATGTTGATGAACTTATTGATTATCCTTTTGTATCTTCCACGTCCATCCTTGGACCTCCTCCACCAACACTAAGGGCTTCATGTCTTCCTTACATCTTGGGACCTTATGTCCCTTCACTTTCCCCTCTCAACTCTCCTAATTCTTTATCCATCTTGGGTCCTTATGTCCCTCCATCTCCTATCTTTCCTCAAGATCAACATAGATGCATACCCTTGAATCTTTTTCATCCATCCACCCATCTAAACTAGTCATATCCTCCTCTTTCCACAAGTCCCAAGTCTTTTGGAAGTAACTTGAATGTTCACTACAAAAAAAAGAAGCAATACAAGAATCCATAAAAAAAGAAGATCACCATGTCTCATCTAATCGACATGGAAACATAAAATCAAAAGAGATATCTAAGAAGAAAACTACAAGACAAGTATGGGTTTCAAAATCTATCATTGAAGATATTCTCTCTAAATCATCAAAAAGAAATGAAAATCCTATGGCTATTCATATTCTAAACTCTCTCTTGAAAGAGTCTAATATTGAACAAAAAGTGAAGTTGACATTCAAGCTTCCAAAGGCTTCCGCCTCATCTTCTTCCAAAAACATTCTTTCATTCCATGTGCCTAAACCGCAACCTCTACTAAACATTCACCATATTCCTTCTTGTATTCTTTCATTCACATTTCCTCCATCCTCTTGCCATCCTTCAAGGTGTGTGTTGACGTTGATCTTGCCTATTCCTCCTATCCTCCAACCTCGCTCGCTCTACATAAAACCTTATCCTCCATTTTTCTCTTCCATCTTCTTTTCCCTGTCAGCATCTTTGAGCATATAATTTTGAATCTTTGGCATATCATGATTTATCTTTTCAAGGAGCATTATCTAAAAAGTTTTCCTTCTTCCAAAATAGAAAAAATTCAAAAAAAAAGAAAACAAAAAAAAATAAAAATTGAAAATGTGCCTTGGTGGAAATGGAAACAGACACCTTGGTAGCAAAAGTAAAGAGAAATAAATTCATTCTATGGTGAAAACCACTCCCTTGTGGCATCTTGGATAAGTACCATGATGAAAACTTGGCAATTAGGCATCATGCGTAGTTCTTCTACATATTTCATCCATTCCATCTTCTCTCTTTGATCTTGACAATGTTGACCTATACACGAACATTTGGATATCTTGTGAGCTATCTTATGATGATCTTTCTTTCATTTCATTCATGTTTAGCCTTCATATTTATTTTCCTCTATTCATTCTAGCCTTTTGCTATCATTTTCCCCTCTGGTCTTGATCTAATAAAAAAAGTAAAACATGATACTATGAAGCCTCTTGACATGTCTACTCCTTTGGATTGCATCATTTCTTTATTTTACATTACACTTTTTTGACTTATCCTATGCTGGCCCTTCATTGCTTGTCCAAATGTGCTTTGCATGACTTCTTTTTTTCCCTAGCTTGGGTACTCTTGAGGAGTTTGCCATTGAGGATTTCTTCCCTTCATTCTCCTTCATTCTCCTGTCTTCCATCTCTTCCACCAGCTTGCTAATCCCTCTTGTTCTCCACCTTGCTAGACATTGGGACTACACGATGTGATCTTGCTTGGGAGTTTGATGCCCATTCTATCTGAGGGCATCCTTTGTACATACTTTATTGATCCTGAAAAAATTTCAAAAAAAAAAATTATATATGATGTTGAAAAAATCCTAAAAAGCATATAAAGTACTGAAAAAAATGAGCATCCTAGTGAAAACTTAGCAATAGGCACTTTGATATCTCACCAAAAAAATCAAAAAATGCAAAAAATTAAAAAAAATAGAAAAAGTGCCTTGGTGAAAGCTTGGAAATAGGCACCTTGGTAGCAAAAATATAAAAAAATTGAAAAAAGTCCTAAAAAATCTATCACGTGGTTAAAACTTGGAAACAGGCACTGCTTGAGACCCTTGCACCTATGTCTATCAGTCTTGCGTGGTGCTCCTCCGCTCCACTTTCCACTTTGCCTCTCCTAGCCTAGAATTGACTCATTTTAGTCTAGGGGGCATACGTTGTTCTAGCTTATCTTGGGTCTCTTTGTGCATTCGGGTTTCTTGGGCCTCTTGGTTCCAACGGTGTTTTTCAACACCACCCCAATTGTGTTTTTCAACACTTTCCTAGCATCAAGTGTTTCTCAACACTTATCAGATATCCTATCTGCAATCTCGAATGATGCAATATTTCTCACTCGCAGATGTGATACTCAAATTTTAACTCTATGACCTACACACATGCACTTAAACACTTGACTTGCCGAGACTTGTTTGACTTTATCTTTTTGTGTGCTATCTATGATGATTTCTTTGATGAGTGTTCTTTCCCTAAGAAGTTTTTGATGATGCATAGCTAGAAGACTGAGGGCATGAGGACATGTTTTATTGCTTTTTCTTTCTGTGGGTATATTTTGTTGATCTTGGTGGTCATGAGCATTTATGCTTGTTCCACTTGACTCTATAATCTACAAGGTATTATCCTCGACTGTTCTTTCCACAAGTGCATGCTTATATTTATATTGACTTTCTTGTGTCTTGATGAGAGCATAATCTTGCTATATCAAACTTAGGTAATCTCACTGCACTAGTCATCTTGACCTATATGTCTTTGATGCTTAGGTGGGATTCCCACATATCTATCTGATATAGACCATATTTAGATTCACATAGTCATACTAGTGTGTATTGTATGATCTTGCAACGCTACCAATAATGCTCGATGATGAATATTAGAGTCTAATAGCTTTGTGACCTTGCAAGTAAACCACTTTTCATAGTAGCTTGCATTTTTAAGTCATGATAGATAGTTTTTCATCTTGCATATAGAGAGAGCTCTCCTTTTTATCTTTCACAGACTTATTAGTCACACTGCACTCACCTTTCACTTCTTCCTGATCACGTCTTTTGCTCTTATCTTTCATATCACACCATTTTCTCTTCATTTCGAGATCGAAACTAAAATCCGAGTTCACCTTGATTGTCCAAATCCTATCTCTCCTTCCATGCAGTTGGCTGACCATTTGAGGCCCGATCCTTTGATCTTTGTTGGGGTACCTTCATTTCTTCATCCCCATCTCTCTCAACCTCCTAGTCTTTCATTCATCTTCATGTCTCTGAGGTTTGACTTCATTTTTATCCTATATCTTTCTCAGTCAAACCTATTCAAACTAGGGCATGTCTTCACTGCTTGATGGTTATCCTATCATCTTTTCATCTTCAATTGTGATTTCTAATGACTTGATCAAGTTTATCAATTTGTTGTTCTCCTCTACCTGATTTCGATTTCAATTTCGATTCCGAGGGGGCAGTACCTATCAGCTTTAATCCTTGATTCAACTTATCAATTAGCTTTGCTTGAGATTCTTATCTCTTATTTTAGACTTGACAATTACTTATATACAACGGTGATTGGCCTTGTCTTTTAGCTTATCTTTGTCAGCTTTTGCTTATGCTTGTCCTGATATGTTCCCATCCGTCGAACACATGTCTAGATTTGTTTTGTGATCCCAAATCAATCTCACACTTCAATTCCATTCTTTGACTGCATGTGATCCCAAATCGATCTCACATTAGTCAAAGAGGGGCAAATGTATGCAATCTAAAATGGTCACCTAGACTTTGGGCCCCCATTCAACAATTTATCAAATCCCTGAATCAATATTTTCAAAAATCAACATTTTATCAATTATATCAATTTCTTTGATCAAATCCTATTTTATCATTTTCAATTATTTTCCTTGGGCTAACCATTTTATCCTAAAGTCTTTATTTATTTAAAAAGATGCTCCCCTTTTAATAAATTAAAAAAAGCCCCCACTTTTCCTCTTATCCTAAGTTGCACAAATAAAGTATTATTCCTATTTTATAAAAAAGGAAAAAATACTTTTTGTCTCGTATGGACACAAAAGTCAACTCTTATTTTCTCATTGGAGGATATTTGTGCACATGAATTGCTCCTCTTTGATGCTCCACCCTTGATTAAATCTTTTGCCTCTTAATCTCCATGGTCCATTCTTTCTCATTTCCTATAAAAAAAGAGCTCTCTTCCTCATTTGCATATCAATCTTTTTATGCTAATGTTATGCTGCAGGTTTTCAAGGTCACTTTGGAGCTTTTGAAGATTTGGAGCATTCTTGGATTTTGCATCTACATACTATCATAGTTTCATTTCTTGCATTGTCATGGCATTCATAGCTTCATATTTAGCTTAGTTTCCTTTATGCTTTAGATTACTTCATCTAACTTAATTAGGAGGCTTTGTAATACTTGCATATTTCCTTTCATAGCTTAGCTTTGCATAGCTTGCATTTTCATTCATAGTATAGCTTGCATTTCATCTCCATTTGGATTCTTGAGGATATTGACATTCTTGCCCTTGTCTCATTGAATCTCTCATTGCATGGTTTACTAGCAAGGTTATTGGCTTAATAGCTCTAGCTAAGAGCATCTTTAAAACCCTTGCACTCCATGCCTAGGGAGCTCTAGGTCGCTTTCTCAAGGTTTTCCATTCATAGATTCTCTTAGAAGTAATGGCTTAGAGAAGTGCACATTCTAGTGTGTACAATAATATATTAAAATATTATTCCAAACAATAAATAATTATTTTACATGGAAATAATCAAACAAGGTCAAACATCCATAGATGAATGAAGAGCTACCTTAAAGTAAATAAAAGTCTACGAGGTGTTGTCAAATGTGGTTTCATTGGACAACATTTGAAAACACCTCAATTGACTGCCACATCCATCCTCCTCAATGTAGACAAGTCTTCATGATAATTATATTCTCAAAATCAATGCCAACCATTATTATTTCATCCATACTCATAGTAAAGATATGAATGTGAGTTGTGTGAATAAGGCCAAAGATATGACAAATAAATAGAGTATTGTGGTAATAATTTCTATTTAATGTTAGCTTTTGCAAAGACTTCTTTAAAGTGATGGAGAGACTTGCCAAAGGTTTCATGATCTTGAAACATAATATTCAACAATTAATTTTGCTTGGACAAGGATTTGAATGCTTTTAGACTATTCTTAGCTAAAACATTATGTTAAGAATGAACTTAGTCAATTTTTAAAATTTTAGCTTCATTTTGATAGGAAGATTTAGTATGATTATATAATAGTAATTTTAATTAATTTACACTTGATTCTATACATTCAATCTTATTTTATTTCTTATTTATATATAACTTCCATAATTCATAAATTTTACATTAGAATGTTAAAAATGGAGTTCTTTTCTATATGCTAGTTTTACCATTAATTATCAATTAGAATCCACAATAATTTATCCCTCCCTACAAATATTATTTGCAAAAATCATTTAAAACTTGTACTTCAACTTAGTAGTGACGTACTCACTTAAATTTAATTCTATTTGAGATTAAGCAACTTCTATTAACAATTTCACAAGCCCCAAATATGATTCGTTGCATCATACCAAAATATGGCCAACTTTTAACCTAACTAGCTAGACAATGTCTACTACTAGAAACGACATATGTAAGTGCAATTGAATGCCCGTCACTCATTCAATTGCACCATACTAGAAACGACGATCCTTTTCCATTTCTTATAGGAAAGAAATGAAGATTGCCTTGCATTGTTTGTTTCTTTGTCACTAAGTGCCTTGTTCATTGTGCATATGTATTTGACATCTCAATCTGAATCAATGCAGTGGTAGGACACTCTAAAGATTTTTTTGCACTGGATGGAGAAGTGTAGTAATAATCTTCTACATGATCCATGTAGCTACTCTCACTGGTACTTGGTGAAGTTTGATAATTCATTCTGCCTTGTTTAACATAGCTTATTTGCTCCACAAGACTTGCATCTCTATAAATCCCTGGCTATTTTGTGGCGGCTCTTATCCAAACAAGTTCTTCCACTACCTCTCTCATGGATGGCCTTGTTTTGGCATTCACTTGCAAGCATGTTGTTGCTAATCTTGCCATATTCTCCATTTGCCCTTGATTTTCATCTTTCACTATTTTAGGATCTAAAACTTGAGTTAGATGGCTGTCCTTAATTGCAGACAGGAAATGGTCATACAAAGTACATAAAGATCCTTCTATCTGTAGCAACGGCATAAGACCAGTGAGAAGTTCAACCAAAACTACGCCAAAACTAAAAACATCACTCTTGTCTGTAAATTGGTTGCTCCTCACAAACTCTGGATCCACATAACCTCGAGTACCCACTGCCATGGTGCTTAGATGCATTTCTTCTGAAGGGTGTAGCCTACAAATACCAAAGTTTGCTACTTTGGGTGTGAATGTGTCATCTAACAAAATATTTGAAGATTTTATGTCACGATGGAAAATGGGCTGAGAGGTTTGAAGATGCACATATGCTATCGCCTCTGTCATTCTATAGCAATCTATCTCCTTGTTTCCCATGTCAACTGCTTATCTGACAAGTGTAGATGTTGATGAACTGTCCCATTTGGTACAAATTCATATACAAGTAATGGAAATTGACTTTCCATACAACAACCAAGCAATTTCACTACATTCCTATGACTAATATGAGACAAAATTACAATTTCATTGTTGAACTCATCATTTGAAATTGATTTGGCTTTTTTAATTGCTATGGGTGTTCCATCAACAAGAACTCCTTTGTAGACCATTGCAAAGCCACCTTGCCCTAATTCTATTGAATAATTTTTGGAAGCTATTTCCAACTCTCTTTCAGAATACATTTTGAGGCTTTTTTTTCCTCCCATGGAAGCAATGCGTTCCTGCAACTCTATCCCACCATTCTGTCGAAAGTTCTTATCTCTCTCTTTCTTCAAACGATGCACGCTCAAGCACCAGAATAGTCCACAATCTATGAGAGAAACTCCGATGATTGAAGAAATAGAGCCTGCCCACCTATGATTGCAGGTTTAAGGTCGTTAGAGTTTTTGGATACACATCTTGTCCTGTTATGAAAGCCATCTCCCTTGTATCCCTTTGCACATGAACATTCATAGGAACCTCCCAAATTATGGCATAGTCCTCCTTCCTTTGCTCCAACGCACATATTCGACCCTCTAGGATTGCATTCGTCTATGTCTGAACCATACGTTCATCATCATTGTAGTTAGAAGCTTTCAGATTTGAGAGAGATATGATTATGAAAAGAGAACACATAATACTAATATTAGTTGTAAGTAACAAAGATGTGAAGGTCATACCTATGCAAGTAGTGCCATTAGAGTAACCATCTCCTTCATATCCGGGGAGACATCTGCATACATGCCCTCTTCCTGAAGGAGATTCGGTGCATTGTGAGTTGGAAGAGCATGAATAATTGGTAGTTGCTTTAGCCATGGAGCAGTTCTGAAGGCTGATTCCCCAGTTCAGGCGAAGACCATAATAAGCCTTCCTGCCTTCTCCCCAAAAGAGGCTGGTTTTATTGTCGACCACGGTGAAGGTGGAAGGGTCCAATATTGTGGAGAAGCCACATTTTTTATCAAATTTGTTGGTAGTAGAATTGCGCAAACCAAACACACCTCCACCGGTGAAATTTATCCACATCCAATTGTCTAGAAGAGTAATTTCACAACAGCCATCACGGTAGCAAGGCGGATCAGTTTGAGAGTCACATGTTGATACACATCTCACCTCTCCCCAATCACCAAATTTTTAGGTACCAAACGTATGGCAGCCTACAAACACAAACTTATTCAACTTGGAAATAGTGAATGGTCCCCCGTTTGGTAGGTCTAACTTCTTTGATTCACTTCCATCTGCAATACATGACTGAGATAGAACAGAAGTCAAATTAATGATAAGGTAACCCTCATAATCGATCTTCATAATCTTATAATAGTATCCTGGAAGATACTCATTTGTAGAATTACCTAGATACGCCGTAAAGAATGTAGTGAGCTTCCCAGTATCCCACATGTGATATTGAAACCAGGGTACCCACATTCAGGATTGTTAATCCAGAAAGGGTAACTCACACTCATTGAGCCACACTTTTCAAGTTGACATTTAGCAGTAGTGAAGCCCACCAAACAAAAACAAATTATCAAGCGAACCACAACCCCACAATCCATTTGTGATTGCAACAAATTTTGTGTGAGCAAAACTGGCTACTTAATCATGGTATATAAAGAATGAAAATTTGCTTGGAAGTAAACAGACGACCGAATGGTTGACTGGACTATAGCAGAAGACTCTACGAAACACCCAACTCACCGACCTTCAAATATGATTTTTTTGGTAGTTAGAAAATAGGGCAAATATAGTGGAAATTAATGTGACAGTTGTCAACAAGGACAAGGAGTGTAAGAAGGAAAATGAGAGGGGTCTAAAGTATAATGGGAAGTCGTCGAGTCATTTCGTAATGATAAAAGTCAGGTTTTCCATAAACTGAAATGAATGAGTTGGAACATTCTATTTTCTAATAAAATAAAATTCACAAAATTATTCGGGTCAAATACAGATGTCCATGAATGACTGAAGAGCACACCTTCCAAGTAAACAAAAGTCTGATTTTTAATTTAATTATTTGCATGCACAAACATTTCCCTTCAATGCTGATGCGGACTAGTCTTCATGATGATTATCTTCCATTCATAAAATCTCTGTTGTGTTCAAAGAAGATTACCGATGATTAATGCTAAACAACCTACATATTTCTCTATATTGAATGTGAGCTGTGTGAATAAGGGCAACTATGCAAGAAGAAAAATAAATTTCCACAAATCCTTGCAGAAGGAGGGGCCTAGTCTACCAACTACAAGAAAGTTTGTAAAACAAATTCTTTTTTGTCAATATCAATGGTCAAGCTGGGAAGTTTACTTGTAGTTACCTATTAAAATCAGCTTTTGCAAAGACTTCAGGAAGACTTGCATTTGCAATGAACGGACTTGGAACTTTCTGGCTTTGAAAAATAAAATTGTAACAACTTATTTTGCGTTGACTTGATCTTTCCCTGGTCTTCAACTTTTCGTGTCCTTGAACTTTCTGTCCTCTTGAAAAATAAAATTCTTAAAATTTATTAGGTACGGAATTAATTTTTTTAAGTTTTTATAATAAAATTTAGCAATCCATTTTGTGTGGGGGTTCTCAAAGTTTCCACCTAACTCATTTTGAATCAAAATCATGTTAAATTTATTTTAGAAGAATGAATTTTTAAATAGATTGATGATATTTTTAAAGGATAAGATTAAAATATTGTAATTAAAAGATTTATCAATTGTTTTTAAGTTTTTGCTTCATAAAAATTAGAACGAGTAAATTTTCTTTGCAATTTGCCATTTGTTTTTTAGAAGGCCAAAGTCGTACGAGCAAGCATTCACTCGCCACAAGTGAGGGATGACCTTCTAGCCTTTTTTCTTACCATATTGCTTCCTACTTTTATTGCAATACTTGAGTAGGTTATTTGTGTTATATGGCCCATGATTCAGCTCAGAATGACCATTCAACAAGTGATTGTTCTGGTAGTTCTGGTGAACACAGAGACAAGACCTTCAAGGACGTGCTAGTGGAAATGAGGTTGTTGGAGAATGCTAAATATGTCCCTTTGCAATAGGACCTCCATAATTCTATCAACAACCATGGAGGAGAATGAGCTAAGTGCCCTAATAGCGATAAACTCATAATCAAACCAAATTTACATATGGCTAAAGCTATTTCTGATGAAAAAAATAGGCTTAAGGATTTTGCAATCTTTCTTGTGGTCATCAATTCCAATAAATACCCTCCCATAATTTCATGAACTCATGGCTTCAAAATGTATGGGTAAAGAAACTACAGTTTTTGTTTACCTTCTATAGAATGGTTCAGAAGGGGTTATTTAACTTTTTTATAAAAAACACTCTCCATTAGATAGAGGTGATTAAAAGATATTTTTTGTGCCAAGAGTTCTTTAGTGATTTGAATTGGTCTTCCGACACTGGTAATGATGAAGTACTGGCATTATCTTTCCCTAGGTGGGTTACTATGCCTAATACCCCCCCATATCTATGGTATTTTATCCCTAAATCTATGGAAAAGTTAGAGAATGTCCTTAAGATGGATGCCTCCCCCTCCTTGCTTCCATATTTGGATGCTAGTGTGCTACTCTTGATTAATTTAGGGTGAGATTTTCTTAAAGAACTTGTATTTAATCTTGAAGATGACACAATTGCGTGTCAGGTGGAATATCTAGGGGGCATAAATTCTTGTTTTTCATGTATAAAGGAAGGCATTTAAGAAGAAACTACATGTTATTGAGGAATAAGAAATTTTTATTCTCCCTAATTATAAAAACTAACCCTCTTCTAACCCTTATACCAAGAGCTTTGTAGCCACTACTTCGAGCAATGATTTTGTTAGCCCTTCTTCTTTTCTTCCCCTCACCCCATTTCCACTTCAGACTCTGCCTCCCTTCTTGTTGATGGTTCCTATTCCAGTGGCCCAAAGGATCCTAGGAATGTTTTTTATGTGAATGTCATCTCTCATGTTGTGACTACTTCTACTACCTTGTCTATTGATCCCAATCCCCTAGATGTTATTTCTTGGCCCAATGAACCTCTACAGTCTGTTAGCCTCTCTAAGCATAGAACCATGAATGCTCAACAAATTACACTACAAACACTAAATGAACAATTGTTGTTATCAAAATGAGGATTGAAAAGATGTTAAATGATGGAATTGGAATGGAGAATGAGTTTGTGGGAAATCTCAAATCTGTAGATGATTCTACACAAGATAACAACACTAGCAAAGATATGGATGGGGTCATAGATAGTATGACCGCCAATACTGATAGGGCTAAGGAGATACCTTCTAGGGGGAGGGAGTTGTGGATATATCACGGGTCTGTTGTAATGCTCCTTACAATCTGGTAGAAGACTTAGATGAGGCCTTATTTGTGATCAAGAAGGATTATAACCCAGAGGTCCACCCATTTATGTTATCATTATTGTGAAACCTACGATCACCCCCACTTTCAATCCTCCCCTGAGATCTACCTCTAATGTAGACCCTATTATATTTTACTCCACTCCCATATTTGATAGGGTTGATGCAGACTTGGTATTGGAAGATGTAGATGTGGAGAGATTGGTAGATCCTAAGAAAGATGGTCTTGAGGAGTGGAAGAAATGGCCTATTGTTCCATAGAAGAGCTCAACCTCAGTAGACATAATTTAGAGGATTCTATAGTAGAGTTTGGCTCTAGGAAGGCTAGAAAGGAGAAGCTCACTAAGAATGCTAAAAAATCTATAACCTTCCTCTTGGGGGTTGACCAAATTTTTTAATTTTAAAGTAAAATTGGTAGGTCCACTAGACTAGTGCTAAGAAGCAAGATAAATTGAGCCAAGAAGGTTAGTTTCCCAAATTTTATAAAATATTTAGGGCACCAATAGACAATACACCTTAACTTTAGATGAATCTAAATTGTGTCTTTTGGAATGTTAGAGGATTGGAATCCTCAGAGTGAAAGTATATAGTAAAGAGGTTTTTAAAGATGAAAAATAATATATATATATATATATATATATATATATATATATATATATATATATATATATATATATATATATATATATATATATATCCTCTTACTCCAAGAGATAAAAGTTGTTCAATTATCCCTAGACATTAACGTGAAATATATATAGAGGGAGGCTGAACATTTTATCACAAAACATTCAAAAGGAAAGGGTTGGTCTACCATTATGATTAGTAAAAGGTGGGCCTATTTTGTTAACAAATGAGGATGCTTCCTGTGTAATAGAATAGTTGTGATCATTCTAAAATACAAAGAGAAAGAATTTTGGATTGCCTCTATCTATGGCCCCAATGACCATAGGGAGACAATTGAGCTTTAGAAATGGGTTGCACAAATGGAGAATATACTGTGGATTTTAGGAGGTGATTTTAACATTGTAGAACATTGGTACAAAATAAGGCAGGTGATATCAAGTTTGAATGAAAACCTTGTGATAAATTCCTCTGGTATAGAATGGTTAACAAACTTAGACTTTTTGACCCTCTAGCTGCTAGAAAGAAAAATAAAATTTAAGAAACTTGGCACACATGGTGTAATATCTAGTAGGAGAACGAGAGGACCTATAGAAAATAAAATAAGTTCTATTTTAATAAGGACATGATTAGTGTGAAAAAGGATGAAAAGGGTTGTAGTGTGAGGGTTATAAAAGATAATCTATTCTAGTATATCATTACCTAGAAAGGCCTTAAAAAATGGAGCAAGCATCCCAATATGTTTGTCTTCTCTGTATTTGATCTGTAAACTAGGGTATCCACAATTAGAATTGTTAATTAGGGTATCATATAGGAAATGGTCATAGCTCCATCATCAATGGTGATGCCTACAAAGAGTACATGAGAACCATTTGAGGCTCTAGCATGGCTTTATTATATATATGTTAAATATATGTGTTTAGATAAGTACATGCATTTTTAATTTTTTAGTTTTTGTCAACAACTTTATGTTATTAACTTGTATTAATTGTCTTTTACCTATTACAACACAATCCATGACTTCTCATAGATTCTACACCATTCCATTTTTTAGGAGCTCCAATCATTGAAGAGGGTATCCAATATAGTAGAGGGAAGAGGTTTGTTTGTATTCTTAGTTTAAATCCTATTGTCAACTCCTATTGGATTGCATTCTTGCTTGTTTGAAAGCCCCAATTCCTTCCTCTATGACCATAACATCTCTTATCATTTACCATATAGGAAATGATCATAGCTACTACATCAATGAATGTGCCTCCTACAAGTATAGGAGATCCATACGAGGCTCTAGTATGCATTTGTTTTTTAGTCCGTGCATTTTTAGTTTTTTAGTGTTTCTCAACATATATGTTATTAACTTGTATAAATCTTATTTTACCTGTTATATCCCCCTTCATGAATTTCCATGGATCCTCTACCTTTCCATTTTGTTAGGAGTCTCGTTCGCCCAAGAAGGAGCCCATTAGGTTCACTACACAACCGAATAGTAGAAGAAAGACATGAGGTAATTTTGATGTTATTTTGAGAAAACATATATGATTTAGCATTTGAATTGTTCTTGTGTAACCACCTATAGATCCATGTACTTCTTCGAAGAGGCTCAATTTTTATGATTCACCATAGTCATAGTTATTGACAAAGACATATTGTTCTAGTTGTGCTCATTGAAAGACCAATTTATGTATATATTTGATATTTCTATTGTATATATTGACCTTGACATGACACATGCCACATTTTTGTAACTCTATTATTGACTTGACATTTATATGCCATTTTAGTATATGTACACTATTGTTGTTTATTTTGATATATATATGAAATTTAATATTCTATCCAATTTATTCATTGTGTGCATATCTTTTGACTTCAAAACTTAGTTATTTGCAATTGAAATGTGATCCAACTTATTCATTATGTGTATGTCTTAATACTTTGAAACTTGCATATTTACAATTTAAATGTGGTCCAATTTGTTCATTCTATGTAACTCATAAGGTGTATACTTTTAAATGATTATTTAATATAATAGAATGCAAAAATATTTATTATTTGAGTTGTATTGTGCTTATGAATGGATCAAATTCAGACACAAGTGTCATCAACACTACGAAATTTCATTGTTGGTACATGCATTGGGAATGATCAATTTCATATATCTACCTCCTTGGACACATTTTAACAAGTTTCAACATATAAAAATTGTCAATTTTGTCTATTTGAACCTTTTGTGGGCTATTGGAGTAAGGTTTTTGGTTTGGGAGAGTGTTTAGAGGGTAGGCACTTTGTAAAATAGGCCTAATTGGCTCTTAAATACCTAAAATAATTTTTTTTGAGCAAGTTATTCTAAAACATGACATGTCAAGTTTGACATATGTTAGGTGTCTCCTAAATGGTTATCCAGAAGGGTCAATTTTTTTTATATGAGAGGTGAACATGTTAGGACTTATGAACCAAAAAAATAGTTTTGAGGGTTACTAGGAACAAATCCTCATTGTGGAGGAAGCTCATATCACGTTCTATTTGTTGTGGGCATGAACTGACACCTTGATTATATCTAGTTAGGAAAATTTACCATAGGCATGGTTCCACTTTGCCTCTTGGAATGCCGAAATGCTCAATGACATACCCTAATGACGATGTCCCTTGTGTACCCTAAGTGCAAAAAATTGTCAATTATCAAGGGACCATTTTTTGCAAATTGCGGCACCTGCACATGATCCATTTGAACCTATAGAGTTGTGTGCATGACCCTCAAATTTCTCTTCAAAGTTTAGGTTTACTTGATTTTAGAAAAAAAGTGGCCACTTATACCCTCCTTTTTGTTCACCATCTTGGTGCACTCACCCACATTCAGCTTGGAATAGACCTTACGTCGTTGATTTGTGATCAACCAACACACCATGGTATTTGTTGTCAGTTTTTGTTGGACGGTGGGTTCCATAGGATATTTTCTTTTGTATCGTAACACTTCGACATTATGTTAACATAACTCAAGCCTTTCTTTGTATATTATTTTTATTTTTCTTATACAATGTATATATTAAGTATATTTTTAATTTGAAGGATTATAAAATAATATATTTAAAATATGTTGTTTAAATAATTTCTTAATTTTATATTTAAATTTTTTTAATTTTTTATATATAATAGGTCAAAGCCTTTTTTTATTAATTATTAAAATTTAATATTTTTACACCTATGTTCAAGGTGGGCACCAGATGAAAAGAACAAAGGAAAGAAAAACCTTTGGTGTACCCTGAGACTTTCAAAGTCCTGTTCATCCATAATTACATATCCCGCATATTAATGCGGGTTAGAATTCAAAGAGGGAAAATGAAACCACCCTCATTAGACCCACTGAGTTCCTACATATACATAAAGCATTCATACATTCCAACTACTAAACAACAATGGAGTTTTTAAAATATTATTATTATTTTTTTTATTTTTTTTGATATATAAATAATAAATATCATGTTTAATTTTTTTTTAAAAATATTTTTATTTATTGAAATTATTATTATATTATTAAAAAATAAAATTTTAATATATATTATAAAATTTTAATATTATTAATTGTTAGTGTTCTTAATTCTTCACATGGATTTATTACGCCTAGTTAGGTGTCACCTATTTGACTTATTCTCGGTGAGTTGTCTAGTTGGTTGTTGACATTTAGGAGTCTACTAGAGATGTGTTGATTTCATTTCAACACATCATCCTAGTCTCTTGGGTGGTTTTCGTACTACTCCAGTTCTTTCATCCTTTCATGGTTGGAATGCACCTTTATTTGCATTTATTAATTAATCTAAAAATTGCAGTATAATGATTTTATGAATTTTAATTTATTTTAAAAATATAAACAAATGATCTAATCAGGTGCATTTTGGCCCTTCATAGCCAAAAGTGAACCCTTACTCCTATATGTATCTTGTATCTTGTTTCTTCAATGAATAAAAGGTTGACTATTTCTCTCATTTTTGTTATTGTAATTCTTATTATCTCTCAGATCTTGATGAATTTAATATGGTACCAAAGCTTGATTGAGATACTTTGAAGCCTATATACTTTATGAGAGGTTCTCGGATGGCTGTGTGGCTATGGTCATGGTGCTTGTGCTATGTTTTGTCTTGCCTCTAACACTTTGGTCATTCCTATTAGGACATGAAAGCGAATGTAGATCTATAGTTTCTTTGAAATGATATTCGATCTTGTCTTTGTTTTTTGCGGTTTAAGCTTCTGTATTTTGAATGCTTGGCTCTGCTGAAAAAGTCTCGAGACACAATTGTGTCCTTTGAAAAAGTATTGAGGAATTGAGACAGATAGTTTTACCATCTAGCCAGGGAGCTACCTCACACACAAATCCATTCTGTACACGCGTGTTTGTATGGGCCTTTGTGGAGAAAAAAGTCATGATGGCATTTGAAATAAATCCCTGTGCCTATTCACGACGATCCTGCACCAACCCTTTCATTTTTATCATGCAAGGCCTTTGTGTCTATAGCTCAATTCGCTCGACCTAAACAAACCCTACATGTGAGTGAGTTTCCTCTCCATGTCTTCAGATTCGGTGCCCACTCATAATGCAAGGAAACCACGCTATAAGCAACCTATGATGGCTTTTAATTTTAGGTTGGCCCCATGCAAGTCTAGTGCGAGAGACACCATGTGCAACATCTTTGGCATTTGAAAAACCATGGTATTTTAGATTATGTTCCTACACCCAGACAGTTGTTTGGTAAACAAAAAGAAGGCATCATCAATTTGAAATCCTGCAGAGAGAGTTGTTTTTTAATTTAAAAACCGCATCAGTCCCATGGTGCAAATCTGCCTCTTCTAGGTCGGTAGCCTCTTGCTTGGGAGAAATAGCTTCAACTTCTAGAAAAGTACTTGTTGCCTTTTGTTGTTTTTCTTTGAAAAATATTTTTAATATAAAAGAGGTCATCAAATTTAAAGCATATTTTTAAAAATTTACCTAATTTGAGTATATTTCAGCCTAGGAGTGCTACAATTTGGTGGGGTTTATAAAAGACATGAGAAAATTGGGGGTATTATTATTTTATTTTCTCTCCTTCCATTCTAAATTTTGTACAAAAATAGTTTTCTAAAAATTAGAGAATTTATTTGAAGGAGGATCAAATTATGTAAAGGGTAATTTTTTTTAAAGTTTAATAACTTTTTTTCTTACTTCAAAAGAGAATATTATCACATTCTACTTTAAAGAACCTGGTTATTCCTCTTTTGGATACTTTGCATGCACTCCTTATAAAGTGCTAAAATAAGTGTGGAAAGATAATCAAGGGGGAAATCTTGGTGTGTGTTTTTGTTTTAAATAGTGTTGGTTCAAGAGATCATGTCTCACACAAAAAAATCACTTCATTCGAGTATTCTACTGAATCCTCCTAATAAATGGAAAATCAAATGTGGATGTTATAGAAAGAATATGCATACAACAAAAGAATGTTAGTTTTATTAAATTGAGGAAATGCAAAAAATTCTTCTCAATCATGGTATTTCCTTACCCAATTTTCCAACTCATACAGAAACACCATCTATTCTTACTTGGCCATCTAGTGGGACACCATCACTTGTTGCTACATCTGAATCTATTATTCACTCAGTCACGAGTTCCATAGATTCTGATCATTGTGTATTTTATATAGTCATGCTAGATCCAGGACATTGGGATGCATATCTATCAAATATAACATCTTTGTTTGTAGAATCCCTTCTTGCAGATTTGGATGATAGCATTCAAGGCATTCATCTTCGATTTGGTGAAAAATTTCATGAATTTTTATCACCATTGCCATCTTTGTACATTTCTCTTACATCACCTACATCAACTCCTATTGGGACAAATTGTGCAGACATTCATGAGTTGTGATATCCAATTCAGTTATCCTCATTTATAGTAGTATCAGATTCACATTGGTCTAGACATCACCATACATCCATGGTCCCTATTCTATAAGCTTTCATGGTACATGATCCTTTACACATCAAAATTTTCTTTGATATCTTTGAGCATCAATTGAAGGAATCAATATCATTTTAGTCTTTGGATTATGTGGAATATTCAGAGACATTCATCTTGCTTCCTAAATATTCCTATCTAGAATGGGAAGTAATCTTTCATCTGCATTTATGGTGTTATTTCCTCCTAATGGGAGGAATTTTGTTCACCATTCATGGATCATCTTTAGCATCTAATGTCAAGAATCTACAAGCACTACATGGATTTCATCACTTCATATCTTTTTGGGGAGGGGGGGGTCCTATGATCTTCTCTACTTTCTCTCCTATGGGGAGAACATATTGTACATTGTGGTAGAAGTATTCCTTATTGGTTATCATAATTATTCCATCTATCACTCTTCTTCTTCTTCACTTGTATAACAATATTGCACCTTATCTCTTTTTTGGAGGGAGGTTTTGTGATGCAAAGGCTAGTGGTGGATTACCAATCTTCTTAGGAAAATGTCAGTTTTCTCCTTTGTTTTTTAACAACACCCTATTCATCCTTCAAACAAGGATTATTTTCAGGTCCAACCCATACTCTTAGACTCTTTAGTGGTTAAATCCATCATATTGTACCACCCTAGGCTCCACACCTTTAGTTATTCTCCCACAACTCCACATCCATCCATTCAACCATGCTTCAAGCCCTATGGTTGTCTTCAATCTAATCACCCCAACACCCTTAACTCCCTTGAAGAGTGTTCCCAATCCTTCTAAGGTTCTCAAGACCTCCTAAACATCACATCTCTCCCATTCAAACTTATTACTTTTAGTGGTTATCTTTCCACAACCAAACTACCCTTCCTAGGACTGTCCTACTAGCCTTGTCTAGAGAGAAATTTGCACTTTTATCCAAAATCTCCCAAAAGAATCTCTAAAAAAAATAGAGACTAAAATACCCTTTTTAAAAGTATAAAACATATGTCAAAACCAATCCCTCTTGTTTCAGAACATCATACCTTAAAACCGTTGATTCGGGTTTCTCAACTAGGCCTAATACCCCCATTTAACAAAGGAAACCTATCAAAGACACATTGTTAGAAATAGGGAATACTGAGGGAGGGGGCAGGGGGGGGGTGAATCAGTATTCTACAAACTTTTACTTTTTCCCAATTATGGATATAAAAAATTATCTTAATGCATGCATAACATAGAAAACTAAACAACATGCATAGCAATAAAACAAATGAACTCATAACACATTATTTGTTCTCGAGGAAACCCTGGCCAAGGGAAAACCCCGGTGGGGATGGTACCCACAAAGATCCACTAATCAAAAATATCTTGTTAAGGATGTTGACCCTGTTAGGAGCCTATTACATGCATATAGTGTCTCATTCCTGATTAAGGGACTATAGGCCTTGTTAGAAGCCTCAACCCTACTAGGAGTTGGTAGTACAAAATATGATTACCAGATGAGCCCACTGCCCAAACAAGTAATATACAATATTTATTGATTACAAAATAGGTCAATGTACATAACCTTATACTGCTTGTAACTTCGCATCAATGTCTCTTCGCTTTCTTTTTCACTATCACTATTACAACTTCTCATCTATTAATTTTTCATGTACTTACAATTACATCATTACATCTCTTTATACAAGTTATTAAGATTAATAACTCTTACAATCGGCTTGTCATAAGCATTATAAAAAATACATTTTACCCAAGGGTTAACATCTAGGATGTCATCCCTTTATATTGTTAAGACATTATTTTGATAAACAAAATAATCCCTTAACTCTTTACCAATTTTGTCTTCATATTATGTCTTGTCGGCTTAACACTGTCTTCAGTAAAACTATCATAACTTCTTCTGTACATTCCGCATTGACTTTCTCTCTCAGGTGAGTCTTCTATAGTCACCATAGTATCTATGTTCAAGTGCGCAAGCATTGAACTTACTCCAATCAACATCGCTAATCAAAACTGTCTACGGGTACACTGGCAAAAACACTGTCTCATACTTAGATTATTTTTTATTATGCTCTATCATACTTGCTCTCTGTCCTGTGCGATCTTCATGTAGGTCATATGTTTCCATAATGACAACATTTATGTATCTAACTCAGCCAAATTGCCAACAATATCCCCCTTTGTCATTGGTGGCAACATATGAGAAAATTGGCTAAGTCAAAAACTTCAAATCTCAAAATTGTGGCCATAACAAAAATATGTATATATTGTCCTTATAAATCCATAAATCTTATTATATACTATACTCCCCCTATGAGTATACATCCTTATCATATTTAACAATTAATCATAACAATTTTCTGATATATATCTCTCCCCCTTTGACAATAATGACAAAAAAAGGGTAAGGAGGGTGACAAAACTATGTTCAGACAAAAGTTATACCTTGATTCAATATTTCAAAGCCACTAGGCTTGCAACACAATCTAAAAAGTTAATCTTCATAACCTCTAACTCTTTCTCCCATGCCTTCTTAATCAAATCTGCAACACTGAGTAGTGCGCACATTCCATAAGATGCAATTTCATAGGCTTGGAGATTCGTAAAACTGAACTTCTAAAAAGATGTCTTGGATGAAAGAAATTATTCTAGTTGTCCTTCAATAGTGCTCAATTTGATAGAAACATGCTCTCTTAGAAGAGCGAATCTTTTTTGCTTCCTATCCTTATCATGTAAAATCCTTATCTCATCATAAATCTTGCAAATTTTCTTTTCAATATCAAGTATCTTCACATTAGGGCTTGAAAGGAGATTTACCTCTGCTTGAATTTTTTCTTCTTTGATCTTAATATGTTTCTTCCACTTTCACTTGTATTTCTGCTTGCTGTGCTACAACTGATGATAAAGGTGGAACAGACAAAACTTCCTTTTGTCCTATGTCTCTAATTGCTGCTGCTATCTTTTTAGCTATCAAAAATTCATGTTCAAACATTCGTGTGTCCTTTATTATCTTCTTGATTGTACTTTCAACTCTTTTCTTTGATTGTTTCTCTTCTAAGATAGTCTTTGCGGAGTTGAAGTTCTCCTCAAATGTTCCAAACCTATTGCTGTGAATGTCCATCTTGCATTTAAGCAACCTACTCACATATTCTTCTGTTTCAATCTCAAAGATTTCATAGCCAAGAGGATCTATTAATTCTACTCTAGGTTCTACTACTTCAATGTATGTAAAGTCAGTATCAATCATAAAGCATATCTCATTCTTATACTTTTCTACTAAAGACTAAGGGATCCTTGATCTGCTTGACATCAAATTCTAAAATGTTTTAATCACCAACACTACACTCTCATTAACCTTGTCAATAAGATGTCTCCTGTATACTTTGTTAATCCTTTCCATTGTAGTGTTACCATCATTCCAATCATCACCAATGTTGTACAAAAATCTTCTTAACAAATGGAAAAACATATAAGTGATCAATGATGAGAATCTAAACTGAGACTACTTAGTCTTCTTTATCTTTTCCAAATTATCAAACAACTGAATTCTCAAAATCTCACACATATCAACTTGTACTTTATCAACACACATCAAATAAGCTAGATGTATCATTCCTACTGCCATGTCATCTTCTCTTGAGTTAGCACAAAAATTAGTTGTAAGGATCTTGCACAAATATCTAACATCATCTTGTTGTATCTTGCTAATTACTATTCCCCTGCCATTGTAAGATGAATTTGTGTTGTCTATAACTGCTTTCCTTGTGTTTTTCTCATTCAAAGGAATGGCTCCAATTTTAGATAGACCAGTTACCTCATGAATTAGGTCAGTTGTGATATCTATCACTCTGTCATCTAACCAAAACTTTCCATTATGAATTCTACTTAAAAGTGTCTTAGTACATTCTTCATTGTCATACTCATATTGTAGAGAATAATTAATAATCTCATTATCTTTCAAATGTTCAAACCCTACATTCAATGACATATCCTAATTTTAAATCTTTTCATATTCTTTAGTAAAATCACTATCACTGAGAGTCTCAAGCTTGCATCTCAAATAGCTTCTAACATTTTCTAGGTGTAAAAATCTGTCTGGTACGGATGATAAAGCTAACTTAGGATCTTCCTCCAAGGGTTCTACTGGTTCCCTTTTGACTTTAGGTCTATACTTATCCCTTACATTATGAATCAATGAAACATCCATGACTTCTGCAAATTCCTTAACCGATTTAGAGAACTACCAAGTAAAATACCTCGATTTCACAATTTAGGGCTTGTGTAGATTCGGCACGAAAATCCTTCACCAAAGGATTGCAAAAAACTTTCAATCACTACTCTTTGATCTCCTTAGCACTTGTATTCACTTTGATGCTCAAATATTACCAATCATAACCTTTTATCATTTCAATCTCACATAGATCTGACATCACATTCAATTCCTTTGCCGCTTCTTTCCAAAAAGTTGTTTCTTCTTACCTGCAAAACTTAAAACTTCTTGCGATCTTGCAAAACATAATATTTTTCTATGCACTCTTAACCTTAGCATCAATACATCATATACTACCTTGCATTAACTACACAAGACTCAATTCATCATATATCAACTTCTACACTAATCTAAGTTCTTATTCTACTGTAATTTTCATGAATTAAGTACTTTGAGATGGGTTAGGTAGAGATTCATTCTTACCACTTGATACTTCACCTTTCTGGTTAACTTTAGTGCTGAATGTGTCTCCTTGATTTGTTCTTTTAACAAACTTTGCTTCTTCTGACTTAGATTAGGAACTTCTAGGGTTAGGATTAGGATGAAAAATTCTATTGTTCATTCTGCAAAACCTTGTTGTATGTCCAATCTTGTTACATATCTGACAAACTATTCCATTGTTCCCATATCTTTGTCCAGGCTAATTAATCTATGATCTACAGTTTCTAGCAACATGTCTGACTTTGTTGCATCTATAACATACTACTCCATTTCTCTTGTTCATATCTTCAGTAGGTCTCTTATCTGCATGGTTAGTATACCTAAACATTCTACTACTATTATTATTCTCAAAAAATTTAGGTTTTCTACATATGTCCAAAGCCCTGACAATTATAACAATAACCATTAAGAGGTTTAAATTGCTTACCTGTGCAATCTTTCATCATATGACCAAAAGTATTACAAGTAAAGCATCTACCTTTAAATTCTCTTTGCATACCTTTAGGTGACTCCTCTTGCTTAGGTGGTTCTTCTTCTTTAGGTGTATCTTCAGATTTGTCAATTTCATCAAATTTATTTTTATCTATGCTTTTAGACATTTTTAGATCTAGTTCCTTGCTTTCTTCATTTGCTTTAGATGTGTTGAATCCAAGACCAGTTTTATCATAGAATGGTTTTTGATAAGACAATTGTTCATCAATCTTCTCACTAGTTGAATATAGTCTTTCAAGTTGCTGCTTAGATTGAGTCAGTTCACCTTTCACAATTGTATTGTATTTCTCAAGTTCGGCATACTACAAATTAACTTTTTCAAGTTCAGATGTTACTTTACCAAGTTTAGATTTTAGCCCTTCATTTTCAGGCTTCAGATTTTCATTCTCAGATCTTAGATTTGTTTCATTCTTGCCATTTCCATCTTTCGAACTTAGCTTCAGATTTGCTATCTTCAATTCATGTTTAAGGACCTCATTTTCTTTTTCTAGGTTGTCATCACAATCTTCAATTTGAATTTTGGATTCCTTTTCTGATTTCAGATCTTCCAACTTATTTTTTAGTTTCTCAGTGAACTTCTTTGCATCATCATATTTTCCTTTCAGAGTTTCTCTTTCTTTAGTAATCATATCAATCTGTTCAAGAGTTTCTTTAAGATTCTTCTATAGCTGATCCATATCCATAGAGATCTTACTCAAGCTGCTATGATTTCTTTGAATTATTCTTTTTCGAGTAACTAAGCTCTAATACCAATTGTTAGAAATAGGGAATACTGAGAGGGGGGGGGGGGTGAATTAGTATTCTACAAACTTTTACTTTTTCCCAATTATGGATATAACAGATTATCTTAATGCATGCATAACATTAAAAAACTAAACAACATGCATAGCAATAAAATAAAGGAACTCATAACACATTATTTGTTCTCCAAGAAACCCTGGCCAAGGGAAAACCGTAGTGGGGATGGTACCCACAAAGATCCACTAATCAAAAGTATCATGTTAAGGATGTTGACCCTGTTAGGATCCTATTACATGCATATAGTGTCTCAGTCCTGATTAAGGGACTACAAGCCTTGTTAGAAGCCTCAACCCTGCTAGGAGTTGGTAGTACAAAATATGATTACCAGATGAGCCCACTGCCCAAACAAGTAATATACAATATTTACTGATTACAAAATAGGACAATGTACATAACCTTATACTGGTTGTAACTTCACATCAATGTCTCTTCGCTTGCTTTTTCACTATCGCTATTACAACTTCTCATCTATTACTTTTTCATGTACTTACAATTACATCATTACATCTCTTTATACAAGTTATTAAGATTAATAACCCTTACAGTCAGCTTGTCATAAGCATTATACAAAATATATCTTTACCCAAGGGTTATAATCTAGGATGTCATCCCTTTATATTGTTAAGACATTATTTTGATAAAGAAAATAATTCCTTAACTCTTTACTAATTATGTCTTCATATTCTATCTTGTTGGCTTAACACTGTCTTCAGTAAAACTGTCATAACTTCTTCCGTACATATCATATTGACTTGTGCTCTTAGGTGAGTCTTCTATAGTCACCATAGTATCTATGTTCAAGTGTTCAAGCACTAAACTTACTCCAATCAACATCTCTAATCAAAATTGTCTATGGGTAGACTAGCAAAAACACTCTCATACTTAGCCAATTTTGCATTGCACTCTGTCATGCTTGCTCTCTATCCTGTGCGATCTTCATGTAGGACATATGTTGCCATAATGAAAACATCTATGTATCTAACTCAGCCAAATTTCCAACACACATCCCTTGACATTTCCACTTTCAAAAGTGTTCTAAATTTACTTCAATTAGAGGATTCCACAATCATTTTGACTCCTGTACTTGTCTAGGTATAAAAGCCCCAATTTGGTCTCTAAGACCTCTAAAACTAGGGCTCACCAAATTTATTTCCTCCCAACACTTTACCAAACCAACCAAGGTTGATTCACTATCTAATATAATCCCTTAGATGGATTCATGCATAAAAAGACCCCCTCTAATTCCTAGATATTCTACTACTATACCCATGCACTAAATTCATTAACCCTTCAACCGCATCAACACCACTCAATCAATCTTAACCTAAAAAATCTCTTTCTTTCCTAATTTCACATTGTTATAGTGCTATATTACAATATTAGGATCTATCCCCAAGTGGTAGTAGCTACATAATGGGGATGGATCAATCAATTTACATCCTTAAACAATGCAAACATTGTGTTTGTACAGGACAGTCAAAACAAATGAAGGATCAGAATTATTAAATGTTTTGAATTTGATTCAAAACAATTTAAAAGATCCTACTTCCAGCATACAAATGGATGGAAATCAATTACTCATCAAATAAATATCAAAAATTTCAAAAAATCTAAACTTTATTGCTTCAATACTATCACAGTCTGTACAATTGTGATATCAGACCGTATTGTACTCTATATCCTCTCTTCTCCACCCCTTAAAAGGTTTATATAAATATACTATAACTTCCCCAACCAATCTAAAATAGTTAGATCCCCTAACTTAGCAAACTAAACATGGTTTTGGAGTTTCCCTCCAATTGACAAAAGACTGTTTACATTCAATTTTTTTGAATTTTCAAACTTATTTAAATAAACACCTAAGAACCCATAACTTTGGATTTTTTCATTTTAGGATGTTAAAATTATTTCAAAACTCCTAAACTCATCTATAGACCTAATCCCAACCCTCTAGGCCTATTACATCAAATATTGACAAATTACATCTTTTTCATCTTTGCATATTATGTAATCATTTCATGTTTTTACAAATTCCAACTACACCTATTACATCCAATGCATAAAATGGCTTCAAATGTCATATTAAAAAAATTCAATGACCCTATAGGTCATGTTATTCTTATAGGTCCTCCAAGTGACCCTTGTCTTTAGGAGGTGCCCCTACACCATACTCCCGGGGTTGAAAATAATCCAAGTCCCTTTGGATCCCACTGTCCTCTTCCTTGTCTTCCAATTCTTTGGCACTCCTTTCTTGTACTCTACAAAAAAAACTTTGTCTCCTCCTTGGTGGATCCTTACACTTGTCCTTCATCTACTTGAACACATGCCAAGTGCTCAATCCTATGTCATACATCTCCATGTCTTCATGGTTCATTTCCATATAATCATCCATGTAGAACCCCTACAATCCTACAATAAAAAGTTTACTAAAAATAAAAATCACTTCTTCCTCCTGCACCAAAATATCAATTTGGTTCATCACTTCATCCACTTACTAATCCTCTTCATCCTCATCTTGTGAGATCTCCATGTTTGGAGAAAATTCTTTCACCATGGTCTCTTCATGACCATTCATTGTTGCTACCTCAATCTTAGTGTCTACCTCTGAGACTACTACTACATAATCATCATCCATATGCCCCATACTTGGACATTCATCCACTACTCCAACTTTTCCTTTCCATTCAACATCTATGGCTTCAAACTCCTTCCATAAATCTATTTCTTCATCAAGTCATTGTAGAATTACCTCCTTGCTATGTTCGGTAACTTGTATGGTTCCTTCACAACCATCTTCTTGAACCTCTTCAGTAGGTTCTTCCCTTAGCATATTCCTCAATATAATCAGCCTCTTGATGGACCAAAAAACTTTCTTTGTCACCTTCATATGCCATCTTGTGGCTTCCTTCTTCAACTCTTCATCTAAGAGTCTCAACTGTTCACTCCTTTTGGTCTCTTTCATCCTTGAGACCTCTTCTTCCAACTCATCTCTATTATGCCATCCTCTTTGGCATTCCAAAACTTTATCTTCTTCCCTTAAGGCTTCTTCCTCGGCCCCTTCTTCAACCTCCACAAGGATGATCTATTTTCTTGCACCCTCCAAAGGACATAATATTGTCCCAACTTGAATTTCCTTGTCATTCTCATAACCCATAACTTTGCTACCTTCAACAACATATTCTACAACCTTCTTCTCAACATCTTCATGACCCCTTGCACCATGAGGTTCATTCACTACCATCTGCTACTCAATCTTTTCTTGCATATTAAACTACTCCTCTTGTCCTTCCAATGGGAAACTCTCCACCTTGTCTTCAACTAGGACCTTCATTTGATCCTTATCTTTATTTTCTTCTTCATAAGTCTGCTCCTAAGAATCTCCTTCTACCATGTCTGCAACTTTATCATCTTCTTGTTCCTCTTGCCTCAAGAACCTAATCCTCTCAAGAACACTAGTGTTCCAAGACACCTTCCATACTGCTCCATCTTCCTCTAATGGATGCAACACTATTATTTATCCATTATCCATGAAAGCATAAGTGTTCATTGCTCCAACATGTATGATACATCTCTCAAACCGCCATGGTCTCCCAAGGATCAAATGAAAATCCCTCATAGGCACAATATCACACAATATGACATCTTGATATAAACCAATAGTGAATGGAACATAGGTTTGTTCCATCACATCAACAGAATCTCCAACCTTCAATCCTTGTGCTCTGTATGGTGTACCATGTGCTATCCTTTGTAAATTGAATTTGTTAACTATTTCAACTGAAACTAGATTAGAAAAATATCTATTAGAAATAACAACTTTACAAACCTTGCCATTGCACTTGCATTGTGTCTTGAGTGGTGAATACCCCTGATTGTTTCTCATACCCCAATATTCATCCATGATGGCTTGAACTTATTTACCTTCCAATATTCACTCTCTGATCTGCAAGGACCTATTACCTTACTCTGATAGCACTTGATGCAGAGGCTAGTGGTGGATTTCTAATCTTCCCAGGAGAATGTCAATTTTCTCCTTTATTTTGTAACAACACCCTATTCATCCTTCAAACAAGGATTAGTTCCATGATCAACCCATACTCTTAGACCCTTTAGTGGTCAAATCCATCATCTTGTACCACCCTAGTCTTCACATCTTTAGTTCTTCTCCCACAACTCCACATCCATCCATTCAACCATACTTCAAGCCCTATGGTTGTCTTCAATCCAAGTACCCCAACACCCTTAACTCCCTTGAAGAGTATTACCAATCCTTCTAAGGTTCTCAAGACCTCCTAAACATCATATCTCCCCCTTTCAAACTTATTACTTTTAGTGGTTATCTTTCCACAACCAAACTACCCTTCCTAGGACTGTCCTACTAGCCTTGTCCAAAGAGAAATTTGGACTTTTATCCAAAATATCCAAAAATAATATCCAAAAAAATTAGAGATTCAAATACCCTTTTAAAATTATGAAACATATGTCAAAACCAATCCATCGTGTTTTGGAACATCATACCTTAAAATTGTTGATTCAGGTTTCTCAACTAGAAGGTCTAATACCCTCATTTAACAAAGGAACCCTATCAAGGAAACATCCCCTGACCTTTCCACTTTCAAAAGTATTATAAATTAACTTCAATTAGAGGATTCCACAATCAATTTGAATCCTATACTTGTCTAGATATAAAAGCCCCAATTTGGTCTCTAAAACCCCTAAAAATAGGGCTCACCATATGTCTTGCCTCCCAACACTTTACCAACCCAAAAAAGGTTGATTCACCATATAATAGACTCCCTTATATGGATTCATGCATAAAAAGACCCCCTCCAATGGCTATATCTTTTACTACTATACCCATGCACTTGCAAATTCATTAACCCTTCAACCCCATCAACACCACTCACTCAATCTTAACCTGCAAACTCTCCTTCTTTCCCACGTTCACATTTTTAGAATTCTATATTTTAATGTTAGTATCCATCCCCAAGTGACAATAGTTACATAAACGGGATGGATCAATCAATTTACATCCTTAAACAATGCAAAAACTATGTTTGTATAGGGCAGTCAAAACAAATGAAGGATAAAAAATATGATATGTTTGGAATTTGATTTAAAAAAATTTAAAATATCCTACTTCCATCATACAAATGGATGGAAATCAATTTATCATCAAATAAATATAAAAAAATTGCAAGAAATTTGAACTTTATTATTTCAAAACTGTCATAGTCCGTACAATTGTGATCTCAGACCATATTGTACCCTATATCCTCTCTTCTCCATTACTTACAAGGTTTATATAGACATCCTATAACTTCCCCAACTGATCTAAAAGAGTTAGATCCCCTAGCTTAGCAAACTAAACATGTTTTTAAAGTTTCCCTCCAATTGACAAATGACCATTTACATTCAAATTTTTAAATTTTCAAGCTTATTTAAATAAACAACTAAGAAAGTATAACTTTGGATATTGTCATTTTAGGATCTTAACATCATTTCAAAACTCCTAAACTCATCTATAGACCTAATCCCAATCCTATAGGCCTATCACATCAAATATTGACAAATTACACCTTTTACAACTTTGCATATTATGCCATCATTTCATGTTTTTGAAACTTCTAACTACACTTATTACATCCAATGCATCAAATGGATTCAAAAATCATTATTACATCAATTAAATGACCTTATAGGTCATGTTCTCCTTTTAGGTCCTCCAAGTGACCTTTCTTGTCTCTAGGAGGTGCCCCTGCACCATTTTGTTCCCACTAGGGTTTCCTTGTTTGTCATTTTGTGAGAGATTTCAATGTAAATGAGTACCTTATCAGGCCTTTTTTTGTGAACTCATATATTTCATTTCCACCTAAGCTATGCTTACAAGGGGGAGGGTGTTAGTGTTTTTAATTGTCCACATGCCTTTATTAAGCTTAGTTAGGCGTCCTAGTTAAGTGTCACCTTTTTGACTTGGTCTAAGTGATTTGTCTAGTTGGTTGTTGAAATTTTAGAGTCTACTAGAGATGTGTCAATTTCATTTCAACACATCATCCTAGTCTCTTGGGAGGTTTTTCCACCACTCCAATTCATTTCTCCTTTCGTGGTTGAAGTTGGTTGCACCCTCACTCTTATATGTATCTTGCTTCTCCATTGAATAATAGGTCAACTATTGCTCTTATTTTCATTATTGTTCTTCCTATTATCTCTCTTAGTTCTTGAGGAATTTTACATTAATATTTAACTTTTTAAAATTTGTATAAATAAATAATAATTAGTTTTTAGCTTATATAATTTATAATTATATTTATTATCGTATACTATATTTTTTATGTATAATGTAAATGTTAGGAATATTTATAATATAATATAAAAATATATATTTAAATATATATTTTATTTTATTTTATTTATATTTAATATTATAAATTATAACATATATAAATAATAATTTAAATGTATAAATAGTTAATTATATATTGAGAAAATTTTAAATATAATTTTCACTTTCAAGATTTTAATAATTTCTATTATAATATATAATAAATATAACATACAAATGATATATGCTTAAAATTTAACTTTTAATTTTATTCATTTTCAATATATTATATTATAATATATCTTATATAAATACATATTTTAATATTTATGGAAATTTAAATTATTCTATTATATAACCTTTTAAAAATATATATAGATAAATGATAATAATACGTAGGCATTTCTCTTATGGTTGTACCAATCACTTTGACACGTCACACCTACATGTGTCTCTTTTCCGGAGGAAGTTTTTTTAAAAATTAAACTTTCAAAAATTTGGCCTGAATAAAGCTTTTGTCATTAATATGTGACCATCCAACTGTGAATGAATTGATTATAGTTAATTAAGTATATAATTAGTATATAAATTTTATATATAGTTAATTAAATATGCAAATGACACATCACAATGACATGTGTCTCTTTTCTGAAGGTACTTCGTAGAAATTATTTATCCTTCCCACATTCAGCTTGGAATGGAGCTTACATCATTGACCTATGATCATCAAACATGCCATGATATTTGTTGTCAGTTTCTATTGGACAATGACTCCCATAGGTTGCTTGACCTTGTGATGTGACATGTCAATGTTACTTTAATTTAAAGCATTTCTTTCATTCATCTGAAGATTGACATAGCAAGATGACACGTGTCCCTTTTCCAGAAGATCTTTGTTGAGATTTTTATCCTTTAGAACTTTGGCCCAAAATAGAGCTTACATTTTTTATCTGTGATCATCTAATGGTCATTGAATGTCTACAAAATTATTGATTTTAGTCATATAAATGGCTACAAAATTATTGATTATGCGAATTCAATGGCTAATTACTGAAATGAGAAATAATTTAAAGCTTGACAAATTTTGGAAAAGTAATGAATTTGGTTCATAATAAGATTGATAAATTATTACCTCATTAGTATATTTTAATTTCAATTTATTAGCGATATTCGATATCAGTATACATAGTTTGGTATACCAAGCCTAATCCGATATTCGATAAAATCGGATATCCAAAATTTTTGGATAGCTGAAACTTCCCACCTATTTTGAAAATTCAATTGCACTACTTTTCTCAAATTCAAGTTTCATATTAAATGTATTTTTTTTATGGTAATATTAATTGTGTTGTGTATTTTTTCAACTTTAAAATACATCTTACAAATTATTTTTTGAATATTAATATTAAATAATAATAGCATAAAATTAATATTGTATCATCTTAAAATTGAAGCACTTCCATCTTGATAGGTTTAGCACCCTCTTTTAGTGCATTTATTATGATAGACTTGCATTTAGGATGCATTTTGCTCTTGTTTCCTTCATTCTAGGTGAAATTAGGGTTAGGATCCCAAGGATTCTCCTTAATTTCCCTTCTTTGTGGCTCTATTTTCTAGGTAGGATCTAGGTATAGGTCCTCCTAGCCTTCATCATGTTCATCATAGGACTTTGTACCTTTCGCTGGCACTCTACCTTGTTCTCTTATCATTTCTAGGTGTCTAGGCATCCTTGGGACCTCTTGTTTCTCATTCTGGTAGGATCTAGTCCCCTAGGTCAAGGTCGAGGTCGACCCTGACCTAGGTCAGAGTCAAGGTCATCCTTGAATTCTTTCAAGATTTGATCCTCATTTTCAATTTTTGGTCTCGGAGGGCCCCAAAATCAATGTTCATCTTTTGGATCTGAATGTGGAAGGGTTTTAATTTGAAATTCATTTAATTATTTTCCCTCCTTAGTTGGTTATTATGATTGGACCATAATTCAAGGTGAAATTTGAATTATGGGTCCTCACATTAGTCTAGAAGCCTCACCTTGAAACCTCTATATAAATACTCACATTTGCCTTCATTTACACAATAAGACCAAACAATTTCATGATCAAGACATCAAGTGGAGACATAATTGATTCAAGCAAGAAATCAATGGTGGAATGAAGATGCAAGATTTCAAGAGGATGATATAGAAGATAGAGCCATTGTTGACATCAAGTATTTTTGTGATCACACCATTGTGGACATCTATTAGGAGCAAGAGAGATTCCCTCTTCCTTGATCCACCATTATCAATATTCAAGCATTCAAAGATACAATGGGGTAGCAATTACAAATTGTGAGTTTGGTAAGAGTACCTTAGCCGTGGGGGCTTGGTATGCTTTCTTATCTTATTTAAATCTATGAATTGTTCTCTCATAATCATTCATGCTAGGGTTTTAATTTAGAGAATTAGATCTTGGCATTACACATTCAATACACACACACATTCTATTACATCCGGCTATTCCTGGAGGTGGAGATCACCAAAACAAGGGTTTGACTAAGGTAAAACCCTATATAACCACCCCAAAAAACCATTTTCAAATATCTACAGTCATTGTTTCAAGAATTGTAGTTCAGATTTGGATACCCTTTTCAGCAAACTTCTGAGATCTGTGAACAAAATTTATGTCGGAACTGTTTTAGGTGAAGGTCGACCTTCAGTGGGGGGTAAGATTGTGCCCTGCTATCTAGGTCAAGGTCGACCTACCTTCAAAAAGACAAGTTTTCTGGGTTTTATCTATCTCGGCATTTCTAGTCTGGAGCAAGTTGCAGAATTCCTCGAAACTGTACACAGGCATTGAAAAATAGGTATTTCCAGATTTAGTTCCATTGTGAGGTATGTACCCTATCTTATCTAATTTCAATCATTTTAGATTTATATTACTTGTCAATTCAATTCAAATTACAAATGATTAGGTGTATGTTGGACACATTGTTGAACTCCATCTTACACCTATTCATTTTGGTGAAGCTGTTTACGACAACTCTTTCTTTTTGGTGTTAGATTTTACTTTTGTGTTAGATCTTGCATGCTTATAAAATTAGATTTCTTGCATTTATATCTTTCTTGCATTTATATTTCAAAAATACAAAAAAAATTGCAAAATCTCTTTAAAATACAAAAACATTTATATTTTCATGCTTTTAGTATTTCAATATGTATGATTCTTGTTTTGAATACTTTGATGAGGCTTTTATTTCATAAGAGGATAGATTCCCTAATGAGGTACATGGTAGTGAGGATGAAAATTATTCAAATAAGATCTCCATTGATCCTATTCCTATTTCACTCTCCTCCATAACCTCTCCAATTAGCCTTTACCATAAGGTGTGTGCATGGTTACCTTCATGTCCCACTATTTGCAACATTAATAAACCTAAAATGATATATCCTACACCTTTGATGACAGTAAAAGGATGTCCTCGCATTAAAATTAAGGGTAAACCTAGAGATCCTTTGTATTTCTTTGATAACACTGATTTCGTTTCACATGCTTATCACACACGGAATAACCCTCAGCCTACTGTTCTAGTTTCTTTACCTTCTTCTCAACCTATGCTTCCTCAAGCTCCTAGGTTTCCTTCTATATTTAAGGAGTATAACTTAGTTGACCAATTACGTACTACTCATGCTAAGATATCTTCATGGGAATTACTTCAAACTTCCCCGATGTATCATGAGGAATTACAAAAAGCTTTATCCACTCTTTCTACTTCACCTCCTAATCAAGAGAACATTCATTATATTTTAGATTGCATGCATACTATGCCTTCTGTACCTCCTATTGTGTTTTTCGATAATGATTTACCTTCTCCTGAGGTGCAGAATCAATATGATGCTCTTATGATTATTGTTTCTATTAATCAAAGTATCATTCGAAGAACATTAATTATAATGGATCTGACCTTAATGTTTGTAGCATGGATATGCTTAAGGCAATTAAAGTTGATATCACAATTATTCAACCCGATAATGTCCCTATACATGGATTTGACAATATTGCAAAGAGAACTTTGGGCATTATTACCTTACTTGTTAAGTTTGGTCCAATTATTCTAAATACACCTATTCATGTTATGCCTGGACCTCTCAATTATAACCTTATTTTAGGAAGACCATGGTTACATACTATGCATACAGTTCCTTCTACTCTTCATGGCAAGGTTAGGTTCATTTATAACAACTTAATGTATACATTACATGTGGATGATGTGCCAAATCCTTTCCTAAATGCATAATATGGTAAAATCTTTGAGCCTCTTCAACCAAGCAAAGAGATTGAAAAACAACTTGAGATAAAACAAGTTGAGATAAAACAACCTAAGATAAAACAGCTTGAGATACAACAACCGAAAGCTCCATCTTCTTCTTTGACTGAGGATGATTGGGGGACATTGGATTTTAATCCTACTTTCATTGGAGAATATAAGATCTCTGATTTGGAATTCATGAAGCAACAAAGTGAATTTGAGAAACAAGTTTTTACTCCTTCCTCGCTTTCTGAGGAACTAAAAAGTAATTTTTTTGCTGCCTCATTAAATGAAAAAATTGAAACAATAAAGCCTAATTGTTATGATATTGTGACATATGCCACTCCTTGGATTCCATCTAATATGGCTGATCGATATGGTTTTGGTTATCATTTGCTTAAGAAAATAAGATTTAATGGGAAAGGATGTGGTAAAAATGAGCAAGGTATACAAGTACCTTTGGACAATGAAATTTACGATCATACATATGGATTAGGATTTAATCCTTATAGACAATCATCAGCTTTTTCTCCTAATGTTAATCATATATGCAGTGGATAGTTGAAATTGGTTAACCCACTCCTCATTGACATTAATCAAAAATCTACTTTAGATATTTTTCCTAAAGATGAAACCTTAATGGACTTTTTAGGATTTTATGAGGACTTACCTAAGTTTCATCACAAATGATGAAAACCTTATTGTTTAAATATCGATGCTTATTTTTGGGAACATAATAAACAAGATATTCTTTCATTACCAATGGATCCTCTGATATGAAGTGATTTGTTAATAACTGAGACTGTTGATATTCAAATGGATGGGAATGACACTGAAAAGATGATAAAGATTGGGAAATGTTTGAATCAGGATGAACGTGATCAATTGGTTTCCCTTTTACTTGAGTTTAAGGACATCTTTCCTTGGACATATTCAGATATGCTAGGTATTGATTCTAAGATTATTACTCATAATATTGTTTTAAAACCAAATATGAAACATATGAAGTAGAAAATTTGAAAGATGAATCCACAAATTGCTTTATTAGTTAAAATTGAAATTGAAAAATTATTGGATTCTGGATTTATCTGTTCTATCGATTACTCAGATTGGATTTCAAACATTGTGCCTATTTCAAAAGGAGAAAATAAGATATAAAGATGTGTACTGATTTCATAGACTTAAACAAAGCATCCTTAAAGGATGATTTCCCATTACCTAATATTGCTATGATTGTGGATTCAACAACGGGTCATGCTTTGTTATCTTTTATGGATGGTTTTTCTGGATATAATCAAATTTTTATTCCTCCTAAGGATCAATTTAAGATTGCATTCATCACACCTTGGGGAACATTTTGTTGGGTCATGATGCCTTTTGGATTAAAGAATGTGGGAGCAACTTATCAACAAGCAATGACTTTGATTTTTCATGATTACATTCATAAGATCCTTGAAGATTATGTGGATGATATCTTAGCAAAATCTATACAAAGAGAAGATCATGTTACTATTTTATGGAAAATATTTGAAAGGATTAGAAGTTACAACATGAGATTGAATCCTAAGAAATGTGTCTTTGGAGTTGATTCTGGTAAATTATTAGGATTTATAATCTCTAAGCGAGGCATAGAAGTAGTTACTGAAAGATTGAAGCTATTGTTAATATGCCTCCTCCTAAGAATATTTCTTAGTTACAGAGTCTACAAGGAAAAATACAAGCTATTTGTCCCTTTCTTTCTAATTTAGTAGATATAACTATTCCTTTTACTTCCTTTCTTAGAAAGGATACCACTTTCTCTTGGAATGATGAATGTAAACAAACCTTTGAGAAACTTAAGGAGTACCTTGAAAATCCTCCTATCTTGCAAATAGCTAAATTTGATAAACCATTTCATTTGTATACTTCAGCAACTCCAAAGGCCATGAGTGCCTTGTTAGCTCAAAATGATAATAACGGTAAGGAAAGACCTGTGTATTACATTAGTCAAACTTTACTTGATTACGAAACAAGATACACAGATTTGGAAAGACAATGTTTAGCTATAATTTATGCATGTCAGAAACTCAGGCATTATCTTATAAATGTTGAAGTCAATGTGATTGTTAAATTTGATCCTTTGAAGCATCTTTTCTCACAAACTGATCTCTTTGGCCATCTGGAAAAATGGGTGATGTTACTTTCAGAATTTGATCTTAATTTCATTTCTTATAAGTCTAAAGGGACAAGCTTTAATAGATTACTTAGCTGAATCTCCTTGTCCTCATTCTGATACATGTTCTACTTTAATAGAATTCCCTGATGACAATATTCTAGCTATTCAATAGGATGATATTTGGGAATTATATTTTGATGGGTCTAAATGTAAGAAAGGTTCTTGTGTTGGTATTATCTTGATTCCTCCTATGAAAAAACCAATCCCTTTATCATACAAATTAACCTTTCCTTGTACTAATAACATTGCGAAGTATGAAGCCCTTATAGCTGGCCTACGAGTAGCTTCATCCCTTAACATCAAACACTTGCAAATATATGGAGATTCACAATTGATTGTTGAACAAATTAAAGGAGGTTATCAAACTAAGAATGATAAAATGACACAATATAGAGATTTATCTCTTGATGTGCTTTCACAATACTCTTCTTATACGATTCACACTTTACCTAGGAAGGATAATCGACATGCGAACACCATGGAAAGCACAACTTCTTTGGTTTGTCTTGATAATAATGCTGAAAACTTTCAATTTACTATACAAACTCTTAAAAACCCTGCAATTTCTAAAAAGATTACCTCTAATTGTTTTAATTTGTATTCATATGAATGGTACTCTCACATTTTTCATTTTTTGAAAGATGGCACTTTTCCTGAATCAGCAACAAGGAACACACGTAATCATATTAGGAAGCTTGCAACACGTTACATCATTTTAGGAGATATGCTTTACAAATTCTCTCATGAAGGATTACTATTAAGATGTCTCAATAGAACCGAAATCCTGGTAGCTTTGGTAGAAGCTCATTCTGGTTCTTATGGAGGGCATTTTGGTGGAAAATCTCTGGTGAATAAATTTCTTAGAATGGGATATTATTGGCAAACAATGGAGAAAGATTCCTTCATGTTTGTTAAGAAATGTCCTCAATGTCAACAACATAGTAAATTGATTCATGCTCCTACTCGTGAGCTTCGTAATCAAGTTTCTCCACGGTCTTTTAGTATTTGGAGTTTTGACCTTATTGGAAAAATCTCACTAGCTTCTTCTCAAGGACATACTTACATCCCGACTGCTACAGATTACTTCACGAAGTGGGTCAAAGTTGTCCCTCTTCATTCAAAGACTGCGGATGTTATTTGTAATTCCATCCTTAATAATATCATAACAAGATTTGGTATTCATTCGATGATAGTTTTGGATAATGGTACCTCTTTTAAAAACAAAGAAGCCACAAAATTCTTGGAGAAATATCAAATTCAATATAGATTTTCAACTCCTTATTATCCTCAATCTAATGGTCAAGCTGAAGTATCAAATAAAATCATTGAACAAATTCAGAGAAAAATAGTTAACAAACATGCGAAAGATTGGCATACTCAACTGACCTATGCTTTATGGGCTTACAGGACTAGTGTTAGTACTACCATGGGTACTTCTCCGTACAATCTTGTCTATGGTACTGATGCTATTATGCCTTTGGAATTAGAAATACCTTCTTTATGTGTTTTATTGCATGGGATAATTGACAAGGATACTTTTCATGAACAACGCTTACAAGAGCTAGAAATGTTGGATGAACAACGAATACATGCATTAGAACATATAAAAGCTTACCATAAATCTCTACAGAAACAATATAATCATAAGGTAATTGAACAAACATTTTTGGTTGGTGATTTACTGCTATATGAAAATCAATGAAATGCGAATGCTTTACCAGGCAAAAAAGGAAAGTTTAGCCCTAATTGGCTTAGACCTTTTGTTTTTATTGAAGACTTTGGTTTGGGTGCTTATAAACTTTCTGATATAGATGGTGTTTCTTTTAAGGAACCTATTAATATTATGCATCTCAAATATTATTATCCTTAATTTCTTTCTTTCTTTCCTTGTGCATTTATGTATTCCTTATAAAGTTTGTTTTATAAGTTATGTGGTTTTAGCAAAATTACATTGTGAATATATTTATGCACCTACTTTCTTTCAGTTACATTTTATATTGATGAAAACATAGTAATCAAACATAGCACTAATTAGTAGAGAAATTTTTTCATTCATAAAATGTTTTTCAACTTTTGATACATATGTGGCTCATGGCCCTATGCGTCCCTATGTCTATCACCACGCTATGATGGCCGATGGCTCCCATATCTCTCTAGTCAATGATAGGAAGATGTAGATCAGTGTGTCAGTGTGTGGCTCCTTGACATGCTTATATCACACATGCGCTCATGAGCCCTCTACAAGTCAGCTATCAATTTCTCTTCTCTCTCTCTGCATAGCCTCAGCTCTTGTTGGACACATCTAAAGATGCCAGCATGTCTGTTGGGATCTCTATGGCCAATGGAAGACTCTCACTTGCCAACTGGTAGTTAGTAGGATATGCATGTATCCTTCTGAACCTCAGATACAAAGCTCTTCCACTTCGCTACACTAGCTGCAAAATGAAAATTCATGTATCAATCTAGTGCCTTTTTATCTCAAATTATGTTTCATATTTAATCAAATCTCATATTTCATACCTGGATATCCCTCCTAGATGTCACTAAAGTGTCTAGATGGTGGGGGCATGGAGTGAATACTCTCTCCATTCTCATTATGTCTAGGCCTTGGCGGTGGTGTCTCTGTGTGGGCGCATGGAGGCCATTGTGATCTCACTGGTGATGCATGAAAAATGTGTACATCTGCACTAGTATCACCAGCTAGGGGCATCTCCTCTACTCTCTCCTCTTCTCTCTCTTCTGATCTCTCCTCCTCCATGGGGTCTCCCTCAAAAATGTGCTCCTCCTCATCTTTGAGATCCTCATCCTCTTCTTCTGTACCACTATCCTGGTGGGTCCTCTCCGAAAGGCCTAGACCACCTGTAGGATAATCCTTATGGAAGATGGGGTGGGTCCCCTGTAGAATCCAATATCTAATGTAATCTCATCCCATTCCTAAATAGGTCACATCTGATGGTACCTCTGTATCCTCTATCTCATCTTCATCACTACCCTCTATGTTTTCTATCGATGGTCAGCATATGGTATCAGGTCTCTGATAATACCTTGTCAGATGTACATAATGAGGTACTACTTTGGAAACTCCATGTAATAGGACAAACTATCTCATCACCCAATCATAATAGTATGGCATCACTATATGATTTTGATGAACCTCTAGCAGCTTCTACTTCTATGAATGTCTCATCTGGAATTGTGTATCTGGCCACTCTATCATCTAGCAGTAGGGTCTCCATATCACATATGTGCCCAAAATGCAGTCTAGACGTACCCTCCAATAGAGGATATCTTCAAATTTCTAAGCATCTCTTAGAGGATAAGAAAAAACTCTTGGTGTACTTCCATCTACCATCATTGGAACACCCTGTGGACATGTACATGCGAAATGCTCAAACAACCAAATCTGCAAGAGTGTGCATATCGAAAGACTCTCTCTCAGATATCTCACTAGCTTACATAGCTCATGGTATAACTGGGCTAGCATGCTATGACCCTAGGAGAACATGATCCTATCACTCTTCATCCTCTATATCAGATGAGTAAGGCATGCAAAAAATATTGTACCCTTTGTGTTGGGTAACACAACCAAGGATACTATACAAAGCATCACTCTCCGTACCAAAGGTGTAGGGCCTGATAGTATGGATGACAAAAGAATCTAATATGACTAGGTTCACATATGTGGAACCCATCCCAAGAAATACTCTCTATCTACAAGGATCTCCTCATAAACCTGATGTTCCCTTAGTCTAAAAGTCTCACCTTGGATCGGAAGCCATAGGATCTTGTAGACATCCTCCAGTGTCACAGTAATCTCTCCCAAGGGAAGATGAAAGGAGCAAGTATCCTCATCCCATCTTGTTATAAATAGGGAATACTGAGAGGTGGGGGGTGAATTAGTATTCTACAAACTTTATCTTTTTCCCAATTATGGATATAAAATATTATCTTTATACATGCATAACATAAGAAACTAAACAATATGCATAACAATAAAGAACTCATAACTCATGATATGTTCTCGAGGAAACCCTAGCCAAGGGAAAACCCTGGTGGGGATGGTACCCACAAAGATCCACTAATCAAAAGCATCCTATTAAGGATGTTGACCCTGTTAGGAGTCTATTACATATGTATAGTGTATCAGTCCTAGTTAAGGGACTATAGGCCTTGTTAGAAGCCTCAACCCTGTTAGGAGTTGTAGATACAAAAATTTGATTACAAGATGAGCCCACTGCCCAAACAAGTAATATAAAATGTAGGTCAAGGTACATAACCTTATTATTCTTGAATTGATATTCCTTTTCTACTCTTATCTTCACATCATCAATATTACATTTGCTTTACAATTACATTCATTACATCACTTTTCTCATCGCTCACTTTTCTTTACAATTACAATTGCATATATACAAGTTATTAAAGCTAATAAATTTACATGGTCAGCTTCCATATATCTTTATCTAAGGGTTAACATCTAGGATTTCATCCCTTTATATTGTTAAGTCATTATTTTGATAAACAAAATAATCCCTTAACTCTTTACCAATTTTGCCTTCATATTCTGTCTTGTTGGCTTCACATTGTCTTCGGTAAAACTGTCATAACTAATTCCGTACATGCCATACTAACTTTCACTCTAAGATTGGTCATTAGTAGCCATCATAGCATCTATGTTCAAGTGTGAAAGCATTGAAATTTCTCCAGTCAATGTCGCAAACCAAAACTATATCTTGGTACACTGTGAAAACACTATCTCACACTTAGACAAATTTGTATTGCGATCTACCATACTTGCTCTCTGACCTGTGTGCTCTTAATGTGGATCATATGTTTCCATAATTACAACATCTATGTACTCATTTCAGCCAAATTGCCAACAATCTCCCCCTTTGTCATTGGTGGCAACATATGAGAAAATTGGCTAAGTGTACAAGTCAAAATCTCAAAATTTATAACAAAATTCTGGCCATAGTATAGAATATGTATATTATCCTTATAACTCCTCAAAATATACTTTCTGATACAAAACTTCATACAATACTCCCCCTAAGAGTATTAATCCTCATATACATAACAATTTTCTGCTTTACTACAATCACTCCCCCTTTGACAACAATTACAAAATAAAGTAGGGAGGATTAAAAAATTGTAACCCAAAAAAGATTATACCTCCATTTACTTATTAGAAAGCTAGTAGGCTTGCAACACAATCTACAAAGTTAACTTTCATGGCTTCAAACTCTTTCTCCCATGACTTTCTGATAGAATCTTCCACATTCAGAAGTGTGCTTAATCCATAAGCTGCTATCTGACAAGCTTGAAGGTTCTCAAAATTAAATATTTGAAATGATGTCTTAGCAATAAGACATTCTTCTAAATGTTCCTCAATAATGCTCAACTTTATAGACGTATGCTCTCTTAGAAGTTAAAGTCTTCTCAATTTCTTGTTCTTTTCATCTTGCAACGATCTTATTTCATCATAACACTTCCTAACTTTCTTCTCAACATAACTTACTTTTACATTGGGTCCAGAAAGAAGATTAGATTCATTCTGAATCTCAGCTTCCTTCACCTTGATTTTTTGCTCCTCTGCTGCTGTCAAAATCTCAGGTTTTGTAGACTGCATGTACAAAGCTCTTCTAGTCTCCAAATGTTTCCTCAAGTTCTTGATACAAACATCAAGACTAATAATATCATTTCTGATATTCTGACTTATGCTTAAAAGCATTTCAGCTTCATAAGCTTCTTGAGCTCTTACTTTTGCAATGTCTGATAAGTTGGTAAACTCATCATCAAAAGTACTTAGTACCTTTTTGGCTCTCTCCAAAGGATCTGCTTCTGAAATATGTGTAGTTACAATACTTTGCAACTTCTCTGTCAGTTCCTTCAGACTTCCTTCTAGATTCTTTACTTTCTTATTTTTACCAATAATTTTATTCAAAGAACTAATTAGCTCTAGTTGATCATCATCATCATCAACTTCTTTACTTAAGTCTTCAATCAAAGTTTCAATTTCCTTCTTCTTTGCCTTAGGAGTGGGTGCATGAATTTTTATCTCTTTCCTGGTCCGGTAGCAATTTCTTTGTTTCTCTTGCTTGATGTTACTTGTTCCTTTTCTGGTTCTTCTACTTTCACCTTAACTGGTGTAGGCTCTTTCTATACTACACTAGATAAAGGTGGTACACTCAAGACTTCTTCTTGTCCAACATCTCTCAATGCTACTTCTATTTGTTTAGCTATCAAAAATTCTCTTTCTATCATCCCTATGTCTTTCAATATTCTCTTTATGGTACTGTCAACTCTTTTCTTAGACTATTTCTCTTCAATTTTAGCTTTAACAAAATTAAAGTTGTCTTCATAAGTTCCAAACTTGTTGCATTGGGTGTCCAATTTACTTCTCAACAATCTTCCAACATACTCTTCTATTTCAATCTCAGAAATCTCATAGCCAAGAGGGTCTATGAATTCAACTTTGGGTTCTACTGCTTCAATGTAAGTAAAGTCAGTGTCAACCATGAAACAAATATCATTCTTATATTTCTCCACAAGTGACTGTGGAATCCTTGATCTGCTAGATACCAATCTCTGAAATGTCTTCAAAACTAACGCAACACTCTCATTAACTTGATCAATAACATGACTTCTATAAACTTTGTTTATTCTTTCCATCGTAGACTGTCCATCATTCCAATTATTTCCAATTGTGTAAGGAAATCTTCTCAAAAAGTGGAAAAGCATATATGTAATCAAAGATGAGAATCTAAATTGTGCATATTTAGACTTCTTAATCTTCTCCAAATTCTCAAACAATTGAATTCTCAAAATCTCACACATGTATCAACAGAAACTTTGTCTACACACATCAAATAGGCAATGTGAACCATGCTAGCTGCCATGTCATCTTCTCTGGAATTAGCACAAAACTTTGTAGTCAAAATCTTACATAGATATCTTACATCATGTTGTCTAATCTTGTTGATAATAATACCTCTACCATTATAGGATGATCTAGTGTTGTCAATGACAATCTTCCTCATGTTTTTCTCATTTAAAGGGATAGCACCAAGTTTGGATAAACTAGTAACTTCATGAATTAGGTTAGTTGTGATGTCAATCACTCTGTCTTCTAACAAAAATTTCCCATTGTGAATTCTACTTAAAATGATCTTTGTGCACTCTTCATTGTCAAATTCATACTGTAAACCATATGTGACGATTTCATTGTTTTTCAAATGTTCATAACCTTGCTTCCATGACATATCCTGGTTATATATATACTGATACTCACTTGAAAAATCATTTTCATTTACTATTTCCAATTTACATCCAAGATAACTCTTTACATTTTCCAAATGCAAAACTCCATTTGGTATGGATGATAAAGAAAACTCAGGGTCTACTTCTAAAGCTTCTATTGGTTCTTTCTTCAATTTAGGTTTGTTCTTGTCTCTAATGTTGTGAATCAAAGATGTTTCCATGTTCCCTTCCAATTCTTTATACCGATTCAAATATTTTTCAAGATAAATACCTCAAATTCATGCTTCTAGGGTTTGTGAAGATTCCAAGCTTCAATCCTTCACAAAATCTTTGCAAAACACTTCCAATTTCTACTTTCTGCTCTTCCAAACACTTCAATTCGCATTGATAGATAAATAACATCGATCATAACCTTTTATCACTTGAATCTCACTTAATTCTAACATTGCATTCAATTCTTTTGTTGCTTCTTTCCAAAAAGTTATTTATTCTATCTTGCAAAACCTAAAACTTCTTGCAATCTCGCAAAACATAACATTTTCTTTTGCACTCTTAACCATAGCATTAGTACATTATAAACTACCTTACATTAACTACACAAGACTTAATGCATCATAAGTCTACTTCTATACTAATTCTAAGTTCCTAAACTACTGCAATTTACATAATTTAAGTGTTTAAAGATAGGTCAAGTAAGGATTCATTCTTACCACTTAATACTTCACCTGTCTGATTACCTTCCATGTTGATTATGCCTTCTTGATCTATTCCTTTAACAAACTTTACTTCATCTTCATTACTGCAGCAACCTTTTTGTCTATTACTTGTATCTTCATTCCTTCTTGCATTGTTTCTAGGGTTAGGGTTTGGATCATAAGTTCCATTGTTCATTCTGCAAAACCTTGCTATATGTCCAATCCTATTGCATATTTGACAAACAATTCCATTGTTCCCATATCTCTGTCCTTGCTGATTAATCTATGACCAGCAATTTCTAGCAATGTGTCCAACTTTGTTGAATCTATAACACACTACTTCATTTCTTTTGTTCATGTCTTCAGTAGGTCTCTTATTTGCATTTTTAGTATTCCTAAACATTCTATTACCATAATTATTCTCAATAACTTTAGGTCTTCTACATTCAATAGCTCTATGTCCAAAACCATGACAATTATAACAATAACCATTTAGAGGTTTAAACTGTTTACCTGTGCAATCTCTTTTCATATGACCAATATCATTACAACCAAAACATCTACCTTTGAATTCTCTTTGCATACCTTTGGGTGATTCCTCTTGCTTCGGTGATTCTTCGTCTTTAGGTGCATCTTCAGATTTGTTGATCTCATCAGGCTTCTTCTCATCTATGCTTTCAGATGTCTTCAGATCTAGTTTCTTGCTTTCATCATTTGTTTTGAATATATTAAATCCAAGTCCAATCTTATCATAGGATGGTTTCCCAAAAGAAACTTGTTCATCGATCTTCTCACTATTTGAATATAGCCTTTCAAGTTGTTGTTTGGATTGAGTCAGTTCACCTTTCACAATCTTATTGTACTTCTCAAGTTCTGTATACTGCACATTTACTTTCTCAAATTCGGATGTCACTTTTTCAAGTTTAGATTTCAATTCTTCATTTTCAATCTTTAGACCTTCATTCTCAAATTTAAGATTTACTTCATTTTTTCTATTTCCATCTTTCAAACTAAGCTTCAAATTCACTATCTTCAATTCATGCTTAAGGATCTCATTTTCTTTTTCCAAGTTGTTATCACAATCTTCAATAAGAATTTTAGATTCCTTTTAAGATCTTAGATCTTCTAACTTATTTTTCAATTTCTCAATAAGGTTCTTTGCATCATCATATTTCCTTTTCAGAGTGTTTCTTTCATTATTAAGCATATCAATCTGCTCAAGAGCTTCATCAAGATTCTTCTATAGTTGATCCATATCCATAGAGATCTTACTCAAGCTGCTAGGCTTTCCTTGAATGATTCTTCTCTGAGTAACTATGCTCTGATACCAATTGTTAGAAATAGGGAATACTAAGAGGGGGGGGGTGAATTAGTATTCTAAAAACTTTATCTTTTTCCCAATTATGGATATAATAGATTATCTTTATACATGCATAACATAAGAAACTAAACAATATGCATAGCAATAAAGAACTCATAACACATGATATGTTCTCGAGGAAACCTTGGCCAAGGGAAAACCCCGGTGGGGATGGTACCCACAAAGATCCACTAATCAAAAGTATCTTGTTAAGGATGTTGACCCTTTTAGGAGTCTATTACATATGTATAGTGTATCAGTCTTGGTTAAGGGACTATAGGCCTTGTTAGAAGCCTCAACCCTATTAGGAGTTGTAGATACAAAAATCTGATTACAAGATGAGCCCACTACCCAAACAAGTAATATACAATGTAGGTCAAGGAACATAACCTTATTCTTCTTGAATCAATATTCCTTTTCTGCTCTTATCTTCGCATCATCACTATTACATTCGCTTTACAATTACATTCATTACATCACTTTTCTCATCGCTCACTTTTCTTTACAATTACAATTGCATTTATACAAGTTATTAAAGCTAATAACTTTACATGGTCAGCTTCCATATATCTTTATCTAAGTGTTAACATCTAGGATGTCATCCCTTTATATTGTTAAGTCATTATTTTGATAAACAAAATAATCCCTTAACTCTTTACCAATTCTGCCTTCATATTCTGTCTTGTCAGCTTCACACCGTCTTCGATAAAATTGTCATAACTAATTCCATACATGTCGTACTAACTTGTGCTCTAAGATGGGTCATCAGTAGCCATCATAGCATCTATATTCAAGTGTGCAAGAATTGAACTTGCTCCAGTCAATGTTGCAAACCAAAACTATATCTTGGTACATTGTGAAAACACTCTCTCACACTTAGACAAATTTGCATTGTGATCTACCATACTTGCTTTCTGACCTGTGTCCTCTTAATGTGGATCATATGTTGCCATAATGACAACATCTATGTACTCACTTCAGCCAAATTTCCAACACATCTCTCTATCAGAGCTGATAACATGGCTTAGTGTAGTCTGATCTATGGTAGGATTGATACCCAATACAGTCCCACGTCTCTTAGTAATTGCATCTTATCATCATTAAGCTCAGACAACCTCTCTCTGATACTGCCTAGAAACTCTCCAAAGGGATGCTCTCAGAGATGGACTATATCATGTAAGCACAAACAAACATCATATCAATATTCTATATCATCAAAACTACAAATCCAACTTGACTAGGTCATGGTCAACCTCAGTTAGGCTAGGGTCGACCTTCTTGGGTCAAGATCAACCTTCTTGCATCAGGGTTGACCTTTTTAGGTCAGGGTCAACCTCATCCCAAAATAGGTGGAGACCTTCCAGTTCATGTCGACCTTATTGGGTTAAGGTCGATAGAGCTAGGTTAGGGTCTACCTTTAAGGGTCAGGGTTGAACTTGCCTACAAAAATCAAGAATTTGGAAAGTACAAGAACAAACAACAACAAAATCACCTCAAGAATTGACCATCCGATAGCTAGGCACTGTCTCAGGAGATCCATGCGTGTCACTTGAAGTTCTTCTCTCCTCGACATCTTGCTTCCTCTTTTTGAATCTAAAAATGGTAAGAATGAGTAAGTATGTATTCCTTTTCCTTATTTATAGTTAAAATTAGGGTTTTGTTAGGGTTTATTCATGGTAAACTCAAATTTCCCTTCTTATGCATTTAGATAGACATTCACTCTTTTCATGATAACTTGAGTTTGGTAACTCTATTTTTAGTGCCATCAGCAGTGTTGGAATCATGAGTTAGATACCTAACTCCTTGAATAAATTTAGGAAGGTTAGGAATCCTTCTAATTGGTTTAGGAAAAAATGTTTCAACAAACTATATATCTAGTGTATATAGTTATCTTTATCACCCTGTTTCACCCTTCAAAAGTAGAAAGCTGAAACAGGGGGGCATAAGGGGCTTTATGAAATTATCAAGTGTCATTTAGTAAGCTCTAGGTGATTTATAGATTTTCATTAACCTTGTGTGTTTCAGGTCCTAAAATGTTTCTACAAGATCTCTACATTGAGGACTTGGCTATATCCTTTTTATTTACTATGATGTTTTCTTACTTTAACTTGCATATTCACGTAGTGTCATATCTAAGAAAAAGTGGGGGATAAATGTATATTCTTAAAATGGAAGTACTTCCATCTTGATAGGTTTAGCACCCTCTTTTAGTTCATTTATCAAGATAGACTTGCATTTAGGATGCATTTTTCTCTTGATTCCTTCATTCTAGGTGAAATTAGGGTTAAGATCCTGAGGATTCTCTTTAATTTCCCTTCTCTCTAGCTCTATTTTCTAGGTAGGATCTAGGTATAGGTCCTCCTAGCCTTCATCATGTTCATCATAAGACTTTTTGCCTTTCCCTGGCACTATACCTTGTTCTGTTATCATTTCTAGGTCTCTGGGCATCCCCGGGACCTCCTGTTTCTCATTCTGGCAGGATGTGGACCCCTAGGTCAAGGTTGAGGTCGACCCTGGCCTAGGTCAAGGTTGAGGTCAACCCTAAACTAGTTCAAATTTGAGGTCAACTTTGACCTAGGGCAGATTCAAGGTCATCCTTGACCTCTGTTGGGATTTTATCCTCCTTTTAAATTTTTGGTCCTAGAGGGCCCTAAAATTAATGTCAGGCTTTCAGATCTGAATGTAGAAGGGTTTTAATATGAAATTCATTTAATTATTTTCCCTCCTTACTTGGTTATAGTTATTGGACCATAATTTGAGGTGAAATTTGAATTATGGGTCCTCACATTACTCTAGGAGGCTCACCTTGAAACCTCTATATAAAGACTCTCATTTGCCTTCATTTACACAACAAGACCAAGAAATTTCATGATCAAGGCATCAAGTGGAGACATAATTGATTCAAGAAAGAAATAAATGGTGGAATGAAGATGCAAGATTGAAAGAGGATGATATAGAAGATCAAGTCATTGTTGACATCAAGCATTTTTGTGATCACACCATTGTGGACATCTATTAGGAGCAAGATAGATTCCTTTTTCCTTGATCAACCATTATCAATATTCAAGAATTCAAAGATACAATCATTGGGTAGGAATTATAGATTGTGAGTTTGGTAAGAGTACCTTAGCCTTGGGGGCTTGGAATGCTTTCTTATCTTATTCAAATCTATGCATTGTTCTCTGATAATCATTCATGCTAGGGTTTTAATCTAGAGGATTAGATCTTGGTATTACACATTCAATACACACACATATTCTATTACATCCGTCTATTCATGGAGGTGGAGATCACCAAAATGGGGGTTTGAATAAGGCAAAACCATATATAGCCACCCTAAAATACCATTTTCAGATATCTACAGTCGCTCTTTCAAGAATTGCAGTTAAGATCTGGATACCCTTTTCTGAAAACTTTTGAGATCCACGAATAGAATTTCTGTCGAATCTATTTTGGGTCAAGGTCAACCTTCTGTGGGAGGTAAGATTGTCCCCCAGCATAAGATTGTGCCCCACTATCTGGGTCAAGGTTGACCTACCTTCAAAAAGACAAAAGTTTTCTAGGTTCTCTTTGTCTTAGAATTTCTAGTCCGGAGTAGGTTGCACCATTCCCCGAAACTGTGTAGAGGCATCATAAAATAGGTATTTCTAGATTTAGTTCCATTTTTAGGTATGTACCCTATCTAATCTAATTTCAAGCATTTTAGATTTATACTACTTGTCAATTAAATTCAAATTACAAATGATTAGGTGTATGTTGGACACATTGTTGAACTCCATTTTACACCTATTCAAATATTATAATATAAATTTTTATATTAGTATGTATTATATTATTATTATTTATTACTATATTATTGTTGGGTGAGTAAGAGTCACCTTATTTTGAACTTTTCAAGTTCTCATGTCAAGCTTCACTCTGTTCATTTTTCCACCTTGTTGGTCTTCCCACGAGTCTTCGCGCATTTGAGTTTGTCAAATCTGAGCTTTCGGCGTCGTTTGTATCAGTTTGACCCATTTTAAACCAATAACATATCCTTTCAAGTCATTTGAATCATTTCGAACCTCTTCGAACTCCGGTTTGAAGTAGTTCGAAGGAGTTCAAAAGCGGCCCGAGTCCTTTATTACTAACGATGTGTTATGCAGGAAGGCGTGCGGCATTTTCCTCTTGAGAGAGGTTGAACCTCTTCGAACTCTGGTTCGAAGGAGTTCAAAGTAGTTCAAACGGACTACCGGCATGATCAATAATGATGGAATGTCCTGACAAGACGCGCCGTGTAGACTTGGCATGATTTCATTGGATGGGCCAGTGTGCGGAAAATGAGGCAATCACTTGCACGATTGGGAAATATTTGGTTTGAGATTGAATAATGATGATTGAAAAGGTGGCGGATCTCGAAGAGTTAATTTGATTTGAAGGCATTTATTGCTTATCACCACTTGGTATCAAAAAACCTATTAATACTCGCGTAATGGAGTATATTTCGCGCTTCAAGTGGCAACTAAAAATAGAAACTGGGTATGTCATTTTTTCCTTATTGTACACTGTGAGGTCTAGGCGCTGGAAGGGTGGTCTGGTCGAAGTGCAAAGCGTACAGGTAGCTTCTTTCAAGCTCTACCTTCTCATTTTTGGTTATTCCTTCAAATTCATTAGTTCAAGTAGTGAGCTGGTAGACTTTCATATTCTTAGGCAGGCATGAGGTCTGTCATGCATTTCTTTGGCAACGTGAAGAATCTTGAATGTAAGGCCCCGGTCATAACAGACATGAATCTTTTAGGGGTCTCAGTCGATACTATACCTTCAAAACTCTCAACTCGTGTTGACAAGGAGTACATTGTAGAAGTCCTAGCTAGTGGGTTGTTAGTAGCGGCTGCTTTCCCACCGGCTGATGTTTGTCTAGAATTGGTGCAAGAATGTATCAATAGATACGATGTAAAGTTGAAGAGTATTTTGAACACGGATGGTGAAACCCTAATCCCTGTTAACCGCAGAACCATTTCAGCAGTCTTCAAAATACCATATGAAGGTCTGGTCAACTTCACACCGACCCAGTCTCTGGCCCAATTCAGGGAAAGTGCTGATAAAAATAGGAGTCACATAGCGAGAAGGTGGACGAAGACCAACTATAAAGGAGGGTCGCGGTTGCCCAAAACTCTCACCAAGGATCATATGAACCCCCTAATACATGATTTGGTTATTCTCCTTCACCGATTAAAAGGTTCAGAACAGGCCCTATCCTTTGATGAGTGGATGTATCATTTTGTAGAAATCATCTTAGAAGGAAGTCAACACATTGACTGGGCTGAAATTATAGCCGCATCTCTTCGGGACCAGCTCAGACAGACTCAGATGACTAGGGAAGGATTTTACATGTCTTCGTACCTGATGTATTACTTGGCCTGCACTCAGGACCTATACCCTATTCAGAAAGCTCCCTGGAATGGAGATTTATTTATCTATGAGTGTTGTCCATTACTGAGAAGAGATAAGGTTTTGGAGGATTATAGAACAATACATGATATGTTCTGGGGGAAATTACGTCAGGAATTGGTTGGCAGGCCTAACCAGAGGATTTCAGACAATGCGCAGAGATTAGTTAAAGTATTTGGCAGCTTTTATATTTGATTTCCCCGTTTTACTTACATTCAGGTAGGAGGATTCGAAGAAGAACCATTGAAGCTGCCTAGGTACGCTTTTGACTATTTCATTCTTGCAGAAGTTTGCAGATAGTTGTTCATTGTTATTAAAATAGCTCTCCTGGAAGATAAATGGAACTCTCTGTTCCCAGTGAAGTTAGGCCACTTAATCTGTAACAGCATGCTGGACGCATCTGTTGTGGGGATTAATTTACTGAACTTCCACATGCCTTTCTATGAACCAAGAACAGGGTTTGATAGTAAAGGCTTTGCCAGACAGACCCTGGGATTAGGAAAATGCCCTTCACCAAGTTACCATCTGGAGGACCTGTGGGAAGATCTCGGCAATGAAAAAATGATTTGGGAATGAGATAGAACCAGGCTTACGGTATCTCAGATTAAACTGCTGTAGTTGAAGTTTGATACCAGAAATATAGAAGATGATGATCCAGAGGTTCCCCGTCCATCTGCCACCTTTTCTGAGGGGGATGCTATTTCGATCATCGATTGGAGTAGAAAGGAGTCTAGTGATATCAGACTCCAAGCCCACAACATTTTTGAGGAAATAGAAAACTGGATCATGTTGAAGAAGAAAGACGTTCAACTTCTTACAGATACAAGTTATAACACTGGTTCGCCCATTAAGAGTGTAACACAAGCCCTTGCTAATAGTTCTTTTTTGTCATCGAATGCAGGTGAGAAAATACTAGTGAAGGAGAAAATGGCCTCGGTGAAACATCCAACTGCGCCAAGGTCAAGACCAAGGATGAGATCTGAGAAGAAAAACCAAATGGCCTCAGAGGAGCCTGATTATCTGGATGACGTCGGTGACCTCAATGATGAAGATCTCACCTTCACCCCTGATCATAAGGGGAAGATGCAGGAAGATCTCACGCACTGCCAAGACCTATCTCAGAATGCAGATGCACTTGTCAAGACCCCTAACAATTGAATGGTGTCCAGCACAGTCCCACCTTGGCTCACGGAATCAGTTAATAAAAGGAAAAGCTTCAAGCCTCTATCTATGCCATTTAAAGAAATAGTGACGAGGTACATAGCTCATACTCTGAAAGCTAAAAGGATGAAGAGTGATGCGAGGATAATAACAGATCCTTCTACCGGGAAAGTCACTGCTGAAATTTCTACAGTGAGATCTATGGGAAATACCCAAGATCCTGAGCCCGAGGATTATGAGATAATGAAGATGGATTTCAGAGTGCTGAACAGGGACTCTCGTGATCACATTTTCAAATTCTCTGCCGATCATATGCTTGGAAAGTCACAGAAGGACAACAGAGAGAAGAGGGAGTTGAAATAGATAGTTTCGACCATGGTGGAATTCCTATCTTTGCTTGCTGAGAATGGTGCAATACCTCTAGCGCAGGCTCATCAGGGGTTCAACCCTAATTCGACGGAAATTCAGAAGCTGTTCAAACAAGTTCATCAGGGGAGGACCTAGACAGATGTAATGAAGGCATGGACAGACGGCATCATAGCAGAAGGCAGTGCTTTCATAAAAGAGTTCGTGAGCACCCGTACAGATGGTGAAGTGCTCTTGGGGGAAATTCAGACATTGATCCCAATATGGGAAAGTGAAGCTGAAAGTTGTTCAGAGATCATGAAAAGAGTACAAGAAATTGAAGATTACGGAGTGAAGCAATTTCTGACAGAGAACCCCATGAAGCTGGTCGACCCATGTATGCTGTTCATCCTGAAGAAGAACTTCAGCTGGAAGAACACTTTGTTCGAGACAGCCATTTCTCAGATGCGGGTTATGGAAAAGGACGTGAAGGAGATTCACTCCGACACCCTGAAGGATATTAAAATAGTAAATCCCTCAGGTATTCTACAATTGGAAAATGCAGACCAGGGAGTTGATGCATTAGTGAAGTCCTTCGTGGATGAAATGAATGCTTTCAAGGAAAGTGAAGCGCCAATGGTTCATGACCTCACGAGGACCGCCAACATAGAAGTAATGCTTATCTTAAACTGAGGTCAATTGCCAAAGCAAGCGGAGAAAATTTAGGAGATGAGATGGGAGAAAAATGCCACGCATGCCAAGTTGACCGCGTTGAAGAACCTGCACGCCCCTCCTACTCAGGAGCTACTCTGATTTTACCAGTCCTGGAAGCTCGTAAAGGTTACCACATCAAAGGATGCTCAAGAAAATTGAATCAAATTCAGTTTTGTTTACTCAATTTACCCTACTTTGACTCTTCTTTAGAAACTGGTTTATAACTGTTAATTGTTTCTTGTTTTAATGGGGTCCGAGAAGCTGGGTTTTTCGGGAGGCTTTCTCAAACCGTTTAAACTATTTAAGCTGGTGCTTAAGACATGGAAGGGGAGAATAGATTAGAATAGAGAAAAAGATAGAATTTAATAGAAGTAGTAGTACAAGTTCTTTTCAGTTCTTGCAGTAGTTTGAATGACTGATGATAACTGGACTTTGGGCCAATCTTACCTGAATACTCGTGCATGAAAATATTTTGATCTTTGAATCAGATAGTGAAATATATATGTTCTACTTTGAGAATTATATATCGATCTTGTGTATGTGCTATTCAGTTTCAGTCATTTATTATAGTTCTCTGAGTTATAGTTTTTCTGTAGATGCATTTTTAGTTAGTCTAAATTTCTCTGAATGGCCGCTGAAGCTTATTTTTCTTCTGCAAGGTAGTCTTCTATTCCATCATTTGGTTTTACAAGTTTCTGTTGTTCTACCTCATCCGTCTAGGAACGGTTGAGAGTCCTTTTACTGCTTTTCAGTTAAAAGCTTGTATGTTAAAATTGCTTTTTCCATTCGTTGAATATCTTATAAAGGGAGCTGTACCTTTTTGCAAAATTCAGAGGGAAGCAAAGTAAATGCTTACCCGACTGTTGTGTAAATGATTTGTTTTCAGAGGCATAGAGTCGGAGGATAAATATCAGAGTATAAAGAGAACAAATCTGTTCGCCAACAATTATATAATAGTATAATATTAACTTATTAAATATTTATATTATATGTTCAATATTATAAATAAGGGAAAGAGAGAGGGGGGGAAGGGAAGAGAGAAGGAGAAAGAGAAGGGGAAGGGGAGAGACTATTGAAGACCTTTTCTCTACTTATCACATCTCTATTTCCACTTCCATACCAAATACAATGGGCGTACCTTATATTTATGTGCTTATACAAACAAAACAATTAGGTCAGCCCTATAACTAATTAAAAACAATGCTTCCAAATGAATTGACTTAAGCGTGCTTACAATTATACATATAAACATGTCAAAAACCTAAATACAATGGGTGCATGGCCTTTACAACATTAAATCATAATCTCAAACCAAAATGCTAACTGCCGGCTCCATCCTCTATTCGTTGTTGGCACACATTCGCTGGGCAACTTCAACTGATTGTAACTTTCACATCTTTGCATATCTACTTATGTGCTCATAGACTAAGCATAAGTATAGCCTAACAACCTTAAATTCTATGGTGCATACCATAATTCATCTATACACACATGCACCAATGCTCTGAGCTTCTGGAAGTCTGTATATTGTCCAGTTTTCAATACTTAACTAAATTATGATCTTTACACTAAGTGCGCTATCTCCAAACTACTATATGACTTTGTTTCCATTATGATAACACTATATCTAGTCATATACTTTAGTATAGGAAACTTTCCAACAATCTCCCCCTTTTTCATTGATGGCAACAAAGGAATATGGCCAAGTTGCTAACTGTACCTTTACACAAAAATGTTTGTCTTCTATACATCTTCTATACATAACCTTATATCTCCTATACATATATATACTCTATATTCTATACACAACTTGCCCTTTGACATTAATGAAAAAGGTGCATCAAAAAATTGTATGTACACTTACTCATTGAAGGAAAACATCTGGATATGCAAGTTTGAGGTTCTGGATCTCCTTCTTCCAAAAGGTTATCAGTGAATTGACTATTTGTAGATGGGCGCATAATGCATATTGAAGCTTCTCCATCTTCTCCAATTTTGTGCTTAGACCTTGATCATAGGTTATCATGGTTGCATCAATCTCCTTTATGTTCTAACTGAGAATGTCTAGTGAGGGTGCAAGAGCATTCCTCAATTTAGTCCGTTTAGACCTTATCTTCTCCATTTCTTTCTCTGCCTTCTCAATTATGTCCAATTGACCTTGATAGACATTGTTACACATGTTGAGATTAGTGGATGTGTCTAGCAGTGAATTCTTCACCTTCTTAAGATGGGCATCAGTGAGCTTATCCTGATCCATGGATTCTACAATTACTTTCCTTCCTTGATCTGCAAATTCCTTCAAGGATGCCTGACCAGACTTAAGTGAACTTAAGTCAAGTGTGAAGTTGCTCATTATTTCATTGAGTCTCTTCTTCAAGTATTTCTCTTCTACCACTATGGTCACAGATTCTTCTAAGCTAGAAAAATTTACTTTGAACTGTGAGATGACTGTGCTCACATCATCAACCAAATGTACATTTTTCACTTTCTTATTCTCTGGCAGCAAACTGTTCAAGATATTCACTGATTCTACCAGGAGAGGATTTCTCATGACTTGCTTCTCCTTTGCTTTCTCCATAGCTAGGATGTTGAACTTAATCAAGTCTTCTTCTTTCCAAGAATCCAAATTGCTTGTGTATGGTGTCAAACTTGACAACAATGCAAAGGAAGGAGTGATGGGAGTGTTGTCCATCACCACTTCTTGTTTTACTGTGACCAGTTCAACAATAGTTTCATCTTTTCTTCCTTCTTTCTCATCAAAAACATCTTCTATGAGCACTTCTTGCTGAATGGGAGGTGTACTGCTACATAGGATTTTAGCTTCCTCGGTGTTGACAAATGCTTCCTCAAACTTGTCCAAATTCTTATCAGTAGCCGCCATGGCTATTTCCACATTATCTATGATAATAGTGATGTCTTTGTGTGATTTTGTCATGGGTGTAGACTTGTCTATTTCTATTTGAGTTTCTGCTATGGGTGTTGAGTCCTCAAGACCTGTCATAGGTACATTAGTGGGCTCTGCCACTTTATCTTCCTTAATGGGTTCATGAGAGATGGATGCAGTAGGTGGTTTTATCTGTTGTTCTAATAACACCTTCTCGAAAGCCTTTTTTGTTTCCTTTGAAATTAGCTCATGGTCTTTGTTCATGATGTGAAGAGTCCTCATCTTAGTCCTTAGGTCTGGCTTCACCAAATTTAATATTAGTGCCACTTCTTCTTTAGAACATATAGGCAGAGTATCTTCTAATACTTTTTCTCTGATCCTTAGATCTTCTTCATTTTCTTGTCTCTTTAGGTTTTCTAAAATATCCCATACTTTATCTGGAATTTCTATTTTCAACTCAAGGACTGTCTTCTTGAATTTGATCATGTGTTTGACAATCATACTATGTATTTCTGATTTTTCAATCTCACTGTAAGATTCATAATACTTCTCTACTTGATTAATTATGCCCTCATCAACAATTCTTGCATTCAAAACTTTAAGACTAGGTCTAAATCCTGCCTGAGGAGGTGATTGAGTGTTTTTCTTACTCCTTAATGCTTGCGAGGATGGATGACTAGTGCTAGCTTCTTTCTTCCTCTTGAATAAAGGATTATACTCCAGAGGAGTATCTTTGGGTGCGGAAGGAGTATTATCTTCTTTACCCTTCTGACTGTCATCTGATTTAGTTTTTATCTTCTTCAGCTTAGGATCTTCTTGTTCTTCCTCTGCTGATGCACCTTTCAATTCTAGGACAATCTTTTCATCCCTTGTTTTATCAAGGTCTTCTTGAGACACACCATGTATTCTCAAGATTTCAGATGTAACCTTTGCAACCTTTCTTTTTGTTGCAACACTATTCAGCTTAGCATAAACTTCTCTAGTATTTTCTTCATAGGTTCCCCACCTAGGTTCATTATCATCTTTAGGGGCTAATAGCAATACCTGTGCATATGCTTCAAGAACTTGTTCCTCTACCTCATACCCAAGTGGATGAATCCACTTAGTTCTAGGCTCAATGACTTCCATACATGTAGTTTCTATTTCCACCATAAAGCATATTGTGTCTTTATACTTTTCCACAATATTCTTAGGAATCTTGTACCTCATTTGCATCCTTGCTCTGAAGGTCTTCAATTCCAAGGTTACATAGTCTCTTAAGGTGCTTTCAGTGCATGCCTTTTTTGATATCTAAGGCATGGTAGGAATGGATTTGTCCAAGTACAAATTTGATATCTTCCCAACAATATGAAGGTACATGTAGATGATTAGGGACCCAAACCTGAATATCTTTTTTTGTCATGTTTGATGGCCTTGATGTTATCTATCAACTGTGCATGCAAGATCTCACACAAGTTGAATTCCCCATCTTCCTTCACTAGTCTGATAGCTGCTAGAATAGTGCTCGTAAACACACTATTCACCTTGTTGGTGTGATGAAATCTATATCCCAGTATCATTGACATCAATTTGATGTTTTCTTGCTCAATAGGCCTGATGGTCATGCCATGCCTATCACTTTTGGATTTGCATGTTTGTTCCACCATTTTCCTGACATCCTTACCCACTGGAAGGATGGTGTCTATCCTAGAAAGGCCTATCATCTCAGGAATTAGATCATTTGTGATTCTAAGTGGAACATCTATAATCCAAAAAAATCATCATGGATTCTGCTCAATAAGATCTTTATCCATTCTGTCTCATAGAATTCATATGTTGTAGCATACTCAACAATGGGGTGACCATTCCATTTGGTGTATTCATCCATGAACATTTTTTTGGTTTCAACATTGTGTCCATGTGCACCCTTAACCTATCTAGTCCAACAGGTTCCTTCTTACAATAGATATAAGCCCTTATGTCTTCTATATGCATGACGCCCATCGGCGTGCAGGAGAAAACTCCCTCTAAATCATCTAGGGTTGATTTAAATGAGTGCCTCTTGAAAATGTATCTCTTCTTTTTAGCAACATCAAAAACTATGGGAGTGGCCATGAATTACTTGTTAATCACTTTTCAACTGAACTTAGAGATGATCTGACAGCTTCTAAATCGGTGCAACAAGCTAGGGTTATTGCAATCAATCAAATGCACTGATAACTGCAACAAGTCTCTGATAGATTTAATCTCCAAGACTTCACAACAACTTCCAAGGCTCTTTCTACTCTCCTATCACTCTGAATTTGAATGCAATAATCAAATGACTTCTGTGTACTTTAAATTGAAAAATCTTCCATTAATGCACATCGTGTAAACCAGGTTGTCACTGCAAAATTTCAAACTCAAGCTCCGCTAACAATCAACGTGTGCGCTCTTGCACAAAGGTTCCTATACACTCCAAAAGCTTAATTCCAAAGGCACATACTCTGATGATGAGTATACCAGCCACACAAGGGTCTAGAGCTAAATTAGCTCCCCCTATGACCCTGAGGGTCATTCATGCAGAAGTAGAGGGTGTGTCCACTGGGGATGCATCTAATACATTCTCATCAGACTTCTACTTTTTCTCTAACCAAATCATGCTCACATCATCTAAGGCTGTGACAAAATTAACTTCTCCTATGGGATCCAAAACTATTTCTTCATCTTTTTTAGGGCTTCCCTAACCTTGCATTCTTAATATACAGAACCTTGAGATATGTCCAGCCTTGTTACAAGAGTGACAAATGACTGGAGGTCTTATATTCCTCGATGCATTGACATGAGTCACCATTCTACATTGCTTTGCTATGTGACCATTATAGTTACATATCTAGCATGTAACATTCTGAGCACTCCTTACATTTGTTTGGTTTTGATTTCTCTGATCTTGCTAAATTCTATTCTTCTTACTAGTCTTGCAATTCATAGCTCTATGACCAAACTTGTTGCATGAATAATAGTATCCATTAAAAGGTTTTACCTCTGTACAGTTCCTTGCAATGTGTCCATGCTTGTTACAAGCAAAAAAGTGCGTTCTACTTGCTTGTGCTCATTCTTAGGTGGTTCACCATTATCTATGGTTTGATCTTCAATCTTTTCAACATTGGGTAGAGTCCCTTTTGTGAATCCTTTCTTGCTCTCATATTGTCAATCTGATTTTGTGCTTCATTGTATCCAATATAGCTAGTGTCTCCTTTGGCTCTTCTTGCATACAACTCAGATTCTACCAAATCAGCACTGGTACATAATTTTTCAATATGATTCTTGGCTTCTTTCAATTTAGATTCCAAGCTTTCTTTTTTATTTCTTAGCTCCAAGATTTCCATGTTTTCTTTCCTTAGTTCTTCATTCAGCTGAAGGTTTTCTTTGATCTGTTCATCAAGGAATACTTGATTATTAGTTAACTTATCATCAACCTCTTCAAGTTTTTTTCTAAAGGATTTATTTTATTCATTGAGCTTCTTTACCATTGTCCCTAGATCACTGGTAGAGCATTCTTTCAAATATTTCCTTAGCTTCTTGATGACTAACTGAGCATCACTGAGTTTATCCTTTAGTTCTTCAGATTCTCTTTCTGACTTGTCCAAATCTTCAAGAGCAGCTTCAAGATTTCTTTTTAGATGTTTCATTTCTAATTTTTCCATGATCTCCTCAAGTGGTTAAACTTTTTTGCTAAGGACTAGAGCTCTGCTACCAATTGTTAGGAATGGGAACACTAAGAGTGGGGGGGGGGTTGAATCAGTGTTCACTGTATTTTAACTTTTTACTTTAATCTTTATGCTGAACATAAATGCTTAAGAACTGAATTAAACATTCACATAAACATGAAACATGAAATCAACACATGACACCAATATGGTTACGAGGAAACCCAAATTGGTAAAAACCCTGGTGGGACTTAATACCCACTAATAATCTGCACTAGTGTTTTGTGATCCTTTACCCTGTTAGGAGTAGCTTTACAATGCTTTAAGTATAGTAGACCTTGTTAAGGGTCGAACCCTGTTAGGAGTCTTTTACAATGATCCCTATTAGGGGAGTGACTCACTATCCTTAAACTCACTACTCAAATGGTGAAGGCTACAACCTTCTAAATTTAGATACACACTATATCTGTTGGTGAATTGTCACTATGACACTGCTTGTCAGATTAGTTCCTTTAGTGCACTGATGCTTTGACCTCTAGAAAAGCTCTAATACATCTTATGCTCACTTCACATACCTTTTCTCTACTTATCACATCTCTATTTCCACTTCCATATCGAATACAATGGGCGCACCTTATATTTATGTGCTTATACAAACAAAACAATTAGGTCAGCC
>BSBK01005651.1:57500-72500 GCA_027943335.1 Chamaecyparis obtusa | reverse complement strand
CCACCCTTGTTAGCCATGATGAATCTTCAACAGGTCGTCCTTTCCACTTGACCAGATATTCTTCATACGTCATGTTCCTTGTGCTTCTGCCAACACGACTGTCCAGTATATCCTCGATCTCCTTAGTGTCTGAACTAGTTGCTGGAATACTCCACTGTGCTGCTGCAACCTCATCTTCAACACCTCCTTCGTGATACTCTGTCAAATCTGAAATGTTAAACACTGGTGAAATATTTAGCTCAGTAGGCAATTCTACCTCATATGCGTTTCCTGAATCATGTTTCTTCAGTATCCTACATGGTCCAAACTTCTTCATTTTCAGCTTGTTATATGTACCAACTGGAAACCGCTCTTTTCGCAAATGAACCATGACTTCATCACCAACCTGAAATTCTTTATACCTCTTTTTCTCATCTGCCTTAACCTTATACTGTGCATTCATCTTGGTAATATGCTTCCTCACCTCTTCATGGATGTTCTTCAAGTGTTCTGCAAAATCCTCAGCTTCAGCACTACTTATTTCTCCTTTATCTATCTTCCTCAATTCAGATGCATTTCTCGGACTACTTCCATATACAATCTGGAATGGTGATTTACCAGTGCTCCTGTTGATAGAATTATTGTATGCAAATTCTACCTGTGGTAAAATCAAATCCCATCCTGCTGGCTTATCTCCAACCAAACATCCCAGCAAATTTCCCAAACTTCTATTCACCACCTCTGTCTGTCCATCAGTCTGTGGATGATGTGATGAACTAAACTTCAAATCTGTCTTCAACTTCTTCCACAATGTACACCAGAAATATTCAACAAACTTAGTGTCCCGATCTGAAACTATGGTCTTTGGCAAACCATATAGTCTCACTACTTCTCTGAAAAACAATTCTGCTACATGAACAACATCATTAGTCTTTTTGTAGGGAATGAAATGTGCCATCTTTAAAAATCTGTCAACCACCACAAAAATTGAATCATGTCCCCACTGTGTCCTCGGTAAACCAAGAACAAAGTCCATACTGATATCCTCCCAAGGCTTCTCTGGTACGGGTAATGGCTGATACAATCCTGTATTCTGCTTCACTCCTTTCTCCATCTGACATACTCTGCAACTCTGTACAAACTTCTTCACATTTTTCTGCAACTGTGGCCAATAATAATTCTCACTAACCAAATCAAGGGTTTTGTCACGACCAAAATGTCTAGCCAATCCTCCGCTATGCTTCTCCTTGATGAGATTCTCCCTCATAGAACTTCGTGGAATGCACAACTGACTCCATCTGAATAGCATATCATCCTGGATGATGAAATCCAACCATTTCGTCCTGTCTAGAGTAACAGGTTCTGTACAAGCTTTCCAAGCTTCACCAAAATCAGGATCCTCTAGATACAAATTCTTGAGTTCCTTGAACCCAACCACTTCAATCTGCATTTCTGTCAGCAATAGTTGCCTTCTGCTAAGAGCATCTGCAACCCTATTGGACTTTCCACTCCTGTGTTTCAAAACAAATGTATAACTCTGCAAAAACTCAACCCATTTCAAATGCCTTTGATTCAATTTTCCTTGACTATTCAAATATGCAAAGCTTGATGATCAGTATACAAAACAAACTCCTTAGGAAGCAGATAGTGTCTCCACTTCTTCAATGTTTGAACTATAGCATAAAATTCCTGATCATAAACAGAATATTTTCTCTTGGCATCATTTAACTTCTCACTGAAATAAGCAACAGGTTTACCTTCTTGGCTCATAACAGCTCCTATTGCAGTACCACTAGCATCACAATCTACTTGAAACACCTTATTAAAATCTGGAAGTGCTAAAACAGGTTGTTCTGTAACTTTTTATTTCAACAATTAAAAACTCTTTTCTGCCCCATTAGTCCACTTAAACTCTTTTCTATCCCCTCTCATTATTTCAATCAAGGGTCCACAAATACTGCTAAAATTTCTGATAAACTTTCTGTAAAAGCTAGCTAGACCATGAAAAGATCTTACATCAGTAGCACTCTTTGGAGTAGGCCATTCAAGGATAGCCTGTACCTTCTCTGGGTCCATTTTTAGACCTTCTGCCGAAACTACAAATCCCAAATACACTAACTCTTTCTTCACAAAACTGCACTTCTTCAAATTAATCAACAATTTCTCTTCTCTCAACTTCTCAAATACCATACGAATATGCATCATATGCTCATCCAATGTCTTACTAAAGATCAAAATATCATCTAGGTAAACAATGACAAACTTACCTAGAAATTCTTTCAGAACCTCATTCATGAGCCGCATGAAAGTGCTTGGTGCATTGGTTAGCCCAAAAGGCATGACTAACCACTCATATAGTCCTTCCTTTGTCTTGAATGCAGTCTTCCATTCATCTCCTTCTCTGATCCAAATCTGATGATATCCACTCTTCAGATCTATCTTTGAAAAATACACAGCTCCACTCAAACAGTCCATAATATCATCCATTCATGGCAATGGAAACCTGTACTTGATTGTGATCTTGTTTATTGATTTAGAATTTGTACACATCCTCCATTCTCCATTCTTCTTTGGTGCTAATACCACTGGTACAGCACAGGGACTCAGACTCTCTCGAATCAATCCTTTCTGTAATAGTTCATGTACTTGTCTGTTCAACTCCTCACTTTCTGCAGGTGTCATTCTGTGTGCTTGCCTTATTCGGCAAACTCACTCCTGGGATCAAGTCCATTTGATGACTGATCTTCCTGACTGGTGGTAATCCATCAGGCACGTTATCGGATACAATATCCTGAAACTCATTCAACAAATCTGCAACTTCTACAGGAACATCTTCTACTTCCTCTTTACCAGCTTTTGGAATTAAAGAAAAACATACATGCTCATGCTTCATACCATCTAGGAAATTTTTTCCATCAAAAAAAGTTATCCTTGCATTACGACATACCTTTTCTTCAGTCTCCTTCAATGGTTTTAGCTTATGTCGCACTCCATCCTTTGTCAGGGAATAGGTATTCGCACGACCATCATGTACAGCACATCTGTCAAACTGCCATGGTCTACCCAACAACATATGACATGCATCCATAGATATGATATCACACAATACCTCATCTTGGTATCCGCCAACCTTGAACTTTACTAGGCATTGTTCATTGACCATGACCTTGTGGTCATCCTGTACCTAGGCAATCCGATATGGATGTGGGTGTTTCTATCTCTTGAGCTTCAACTTGTCACCATCTCTTCTGACACCAAATTGTCAGTGCTTCCACTATCAATGATCACATCACAACATTTACCTTCACACTTGCACCTGGTGCGAAACAGGCTCCTCCTTTGCTCAGGTTCATTCTCACCACTCAATAGGACTCTTCTGTTAATCAACGTTTCTCATTTTTCAGCATCTTCAGAATTTGATGATCTGGCATCTTCATCTATATGTGCAACTCTGGCCTGGCCTTCATTCCTCCTATCTGTTCTACCTTGGTGCTGAGGACATTCAAATGCCCTATGACCTTCTTCTTCACAGTGAAAACATGTTCCACGGAAGCCTCCTCTTCCAGATCCTTGCCCTCTTCCTCTTCCTCTTTGATCTCTATTATTCTGATCCTCGAAGCGATTAGAATTATTTTCACGCTGATTCTGACTGCTACTGGCCTCATCCTTCTTTTTCAAATCTTCATTTCAGCCACCATATGACCGTCCACCAGATCGTCCACCGCGACCTCTTCCGTTTTGTCTGCTCTCGAACTTCTTGTTCAGCTTTTCCTCTACTTTTAGGGAAAATTGGTATGCCTCCTCAATACTGTTCATTCGAACCAGATTCAACTCCTCCTGAATGCTTGGCCTTAACCCATTAAGGTATCGGGCAACTTTCTCCTTATCAGCTTCTGCATGGCCTGTTCTGATGAGAAGTCGATAGAACTCCTCTGTATACTCCTGAACAGATCTTCCTGCTTGCTTCAAACTTTGCATTTTCTTTAGTAGATCAAGCTCATAATCAACAGGAATGAACTGTCACTTCAATTTATCCACCATCCGATCCCATCTTGTGATTTTATTTTTCCCTCTTCTATTTCACTCCAATTGAATTTGTTGCCACCAGATCTTCGCATGACCTTTCAGTCTAGCTTTCGCAAATTTGACCCTATCAGAATCCTCAACATCTTCATACTCAAAATATTCCTCACATTCATTGATCCAGTCGATCAATTCCTCTGGGTTAAGATTTCCAGAAAATGTAGGAACCTTAATCTTAGGTATTTTCCCAATCTTGGAAATCGCCTGAAAAAGTCTTTCTTCCTCCTGGTTCACAATTTTAGCTTCTCCTTCTTGATATTCTTCTTCGGCTTCATCCTCACTTTCATCTCTGACATTAAGATTCATTCCTCTACGAATCTCTTCTTGCAATGCTCGCACTTATCTCTGCAGCTCTCTAACCTCAGGTGTTACAACACCAGCTCTTCCGCCACGTTCCCTTCGTGGAGGCATTTTCACGATGCGCGCTGAAACCCTAGCCACGGTCCTGGTGCAAACTGCCTCACAGTCGACGATCTATTTACACACTCAAGAACTCCTGATCTGATACCACTTGATGAAGGGTGCTCCCCTTAAGACCACAAACACATAACAGAAATAGAGAAACAATAACAATATGCAAGAATAAAAGAAATTGGCTTCTTATTATCTCCACAAATGTGGAATTACAAACTTTCAGAACTACAATATGCAAAGCCACATGGGCATTCCCTTACAATATTCTGTAGGACAAAGCCTCGAACTATTACCCAGATCTACTACCCAGAACTATTCTGAACTCCTAAGACAATAATACAGCTTTCCTTATATAGGCAATTTTCCACCGCCTGGGAAGGTTCCAAAATTTTAGCTAATAAGGCCGACCAAACTTAGAATTATTTGATTTTACATTTTATTACATCATATTCGGCTCAAGATAACCTTTGAAACCTGAACAGAAATTTTGAAGAAAATTATTTTCTGCCATTTCAGGTGGCTCAACTTCCGAAGACCATAAGTCATCACCAGTTGACCCGCTCGGCTATTATAACCTCATTTCAGAAACGCCACGAAGTGCTCTACAGGCTTGACCGGTGCAAGCGCCTGTCACTCAAATTTTTGACCTCATCCGGGGCCTCTAAAGCTTTCAAAATTGAGTTCAAAGTTTTTGTACCCTGCTGCCAATACCGAAAATCTTCAATATCTTCCAATATACACTTTATCTGGCAATGAAACTTTACTGGCAGACTTATATGACCAAAATGAACCTCCAAGAAAGAAATCAGATCATTCTGAGCACATACGAAAATTACTAAAAATAGTAACTTTCCATAAATAGTAGCTCTGCAGAAAATAACCCTTATTGAATACAAAAATAGAAATATTTTTGGGTGATGCAAGATTGCTCTTCCACCCAAGATGCTCCTGCATCAGTTCTTGAGTGTGTAAACAGATCGCCGACTGTGAGGCAGTTTGCACCAGGACCGTGGCTAGGGTTTCAGCGCGCATCGCGAAAATACCTCCACGAAGGGAACGTGGCGGAAGAGCTGGTGTTGTAACACCTGAGGTTAGAGAGCTGCAGAGACAAGTGCGAGCATTGCAAGAAGAGATTCAATGAGGAATGAATCTTAATGTCAGAGATGAAAGCGAGGATGAAGCCGAAGAAGAATATCAAGAAGGAGAAGCTGAAATTGTGAACCAGGAGAAGAAAGACTTTTTCGGGCGATTTCAAAGATTGGGAAAATACCTAAGATTGAGGTTCCTACATTTTCTGGAAATCTTAACCCAGAAGAATTGATCGACTGGATCAATGAATGTGAGGAGTATTTTGAGTATGAAGATGTTGAGGATCCTGATAGGGTCAAATTTGCGAAGGCCAGACTGAAAGGTCATGCGAAGATCTGGTGGCAAGAAATTCAATTGGAGCGAAATAGAAGAGGGAAAGATAAAATCACAAGATGAGATCGGATGGTGGAAAAATTGAAGCGACAGTTCATTCCTGTTGATTATGAGCTTGACCTACTAAAGAAAATGCAGAGTTTGAAGCAAGCAGGAAGATCTGTTCAGGAGTATACAGAGGAGTTCTATCAACTTCTCATCAGAACAGGCCATGCAGAAGCTGATAAGGAGAAAGTTTCCCGATACCTTCATGGGTTAAAGCCAAGCATTCAGGAGGAGCTGAATCTGGTTCGAATGAATAGTATTGAAGAGGCATACCAGTTTGCCCTAAAAGTAGAGGAAAAGCTGAACAAGAAGTTTGAGAGCAGACAAAATGGAAGAGGTCGCGGTAGATGATCTGGTGGACGGTCATATGGTGGCTGAAATGAAGATCCGAAAAAGAAGGATGAGGCCAGTAGCAGTCAAAATCAGCGAGGAAATAATTCTAATCAATTCCAGGATCAGAATAATAGAGATCAGAGAGGAAGAGGAAGAAGACAAGGATCTGGAAGAGGTGGCTTCCGTGGAACATGTTTTCAATGTGGAGAAAAAGATCATAGGGCATTTGAATTTCCTCAGCGCCAAGGCAGAACAGACATGAGAAATGAAAGCCAGGCCAGAGTTGCACATGTAGATGAAGATGTCAGATCATCAAATTTTGAAGATGCCGAAAAAGGAGAAACGTTGATTAACAGAAGAGTCCTGTTGAGTGGTGAGAATGAACCTGAGCAAAGGAGGAGCCTGTTTTGCACTAGGTGCAAGTGTGAAGGTAAATGTTGTGATGTGATTATTGATAGTGGAAGCACTGACAATTTGGTGTCAGAAGAGATGGTGACAAAGTTGAATCTCAAGAGATAGAAACACCCACATCCATATCAGATTGCCTGGGTACAGGATGATCACAAGGTCATGGTCAATGACAATGCCTAGTGAAGTTCAAGATTGGTGGATACCAAGATGAGGTATTGTGTGATATCATATCTATGGATGCATGTCATATGTTGTTGGGTAGACCATGACAGTTTGACAGATGTGCTGTACATGATGGTCGTGCGAATACCTATTCCCTGACAAAGGATGGAGTGCGACATAAGCTAAAACCATTAAAGGAGACTGAAGAAAAGGTATGTGGTAATGCAAGGATAACTTTTGTTGATGGAAGAAATTTCTTAGATGGTATGAGGCGTGAGCATGTATGTTTTGCTTTAATTCCAAAAGCTGGTAAAGAGGAAGTAGAAGATGTTCCTGTAGAAGTTACAGATTTGTTGAATGAGTTTCAGGATATTGTATCCGATAACATGCCTGATGGATTACCATTAGTCAGGAAGATCAGTCATCAGATGGACTTGATCCCAGGAGTGAGTTTGCCGAATAAGGCAGCACACAAAATGACACCTGCAGAAAGTGAGGAGTTGAACAGACAAGTACATGAACTGTTACAGAAAGGATTGATCCATAAGAGTCTGAGTCCCTGTGCTGTACCAGCGGTATTAGCAACAAAGAAGAATGGAGAATGGAGGATGTGTACAGATTCTAAGGAAATAAACAAGATCACAATCAAGTATCGGTTTCCATTGCCACGAATGGATGATATTATGGACTGTTTGAGTGGAGCTGTGTATTTCTCAAAGATAGATCTGAAGAGTGAATATCATCAGATTTGGATCAGAGAAGGAGATGAATGGAAGACTGCCTTCAAGACAAAGGAAGGACTATATGAGTGGTTAGTCATGCCTTTTGGGCTAACCAATGCGCCGAGCACTTTCATGCGGCTCATGAACGAGGTTCTAAAAGAATTTCTGGGTAAGTTTATCATTGTTTACCTAGATGATATTTTGATCTTTAGTAAGACATTGGAGGAGTATATGATGCATATTCGTATGGTATTTGAGAAGCTGAGAGAAGAGAAATTGTTGATTAATTTGAAGAAGTGCAGTTTTGTGAAGAAAGAGTTAGTGTATTTGAGATTTGTAGTTTCAGCAGAAGGTCTAAAAATGGACCCAGAAAAGGTACAAGCTATCTTTGAATGGCCTACTCCAAGGAGTGCTACTGAGGTAAGATATTTTCATGGTTTGGCTAGCTTTTACAGAAAGTTTATCAAAAATTTTAGCAGTATTTGTGGTCCCTTGACTGAAACAATGAGAGGGGATAGAAAAGAGTTTAAGTGGACTAATGGGGCAGAAAAGAGTTTTCAATTGTTGAAACAAAAAGTTATAGAACAACTTGTTTTAGCACTTCCAAATTTTAATAAGGTGTTTCAAGTAGATTGTGATGCTAGTGGTACTGCAATAGGAGCTATTATGAGCCAAGAAGGTAAACCCGTTGCTTATTTCAGTGAGAAGTTAAATGATGCCAAGAGGAAATATTCTATTTATGATCAGGAATTTTATGCTATAGTTCAGGCATTAAAGAAGTGGAGACATTATCTGCTTCCTAAGGAGTTTGTTTTGTATACTGATCATCAAGCTTTGCAATATTTAAATAGTCAAGGAAAGTTGAATTAGAGGCATTTGAAATGGGTTGAGTTTTTGCAGAGTTATACATTTGTTTTGAAACACAGGAGTGGAAAGTCTAATAGGGTTGCAGATGCTCTTAGCAGAAGGCAACTATTGCTGACAGAAATGCAGATTGAAGTGGTTGGGTTCAAGGAACTCAAGAATTTGTATCCAGAGGATCTTGATTTTGGTGAAGCTTGAAAAGCTTGTACAGAACCTGTTACTTTAGACAGGATGAAATGGTTGGATTTCATCATCCAGGATGATATGCTATTCAGAGGGAGTCTTTTGTGCATTCCACGAAGTTCTATGAGGGAGAATCTCATCAAGGAGAAGCATAGTGGAGGATTGGCTAGATATTTTGGTCGTGATAAAACCTTTGGTTTGGTTAGTGAGAATTCTTATCGGCCACAATTGCAGCAAGATGTGAAGAAGTTTGTACAGAGTTACCGAGTATGTCAGATGGCGAAGGGAGTGAAGCAGAATACAGGGTTGTACCAGCCATTGCCTATACCAGAGAAGTCTTGGGAGGATATCAGTATGGACTTTGTTCTTGGTTTACCGAGGACACAGCGGGGACATGATTCAATTTTTGTAGTAGTTGATAGATTTTCAAAGATGGCACATTTCATTCCCTGCAAGAAGACTAATAATGCTATTCATGTAGCAGAATTGTTTTTCAGAGAAGTAGTGAGACTTCATGGTTTGCCAAAGACCATAGTTTCAGATCGGGACACTAAGTTTGTTGGATATTTCTGGCGTACGTTGTGGAAGAAGTTGAAGACAGATTTGAAGTTCAGTTCATCACATCATCCACAGACTAATGGACAGACAGAGGTGGTGAATAGGAGTTTGGGAAATTTGCTGAGATGTTTGGTTGGAGATAAGCCAACAGGATGAGATTTGATTTTACCACAGGTAGAATTTGTATATAATAATTCTGTCAACAGGAGCACTGGTAAATCACCATTTCAGATTATATATGGAAGTAGTCCAAGAAATGCATCTGAGTTGAGAAAGATATATAAAGGAGAAATAAGTAGTGCTAAGGCTGAGAATTTTACAGAACACTTGAAGAACATCCATGGGGAGGTGAGGAAGCATATTACCAAGATGAACGCACAGTATAAGGCTAAGGCAGATAAGAAAAGGAGGGTATAAGGAATTTCAGGTTGGTGATGAAGTCATGGTTCATTTGTGGAAGGAGCGGTTTCCAGTTGGTACATATAACAAGCTGAAAATGAAGAAGTTTGGACCATGTAGGATACTGAAGAAACATGATTCAGGAAACGCATATGAGGTAGAATTGCCTACTGAGCTGAATATTTCACCAGTGTTTAACATTTCAGATCTGACAGAGTATCATGCAGGAGGTGTTGAAGATGAAATCACAACAGCACAGTGGAGTATTCCAGCAACTAGTTCAGACACTAAGGAGATCGAAGACATACTCGACAGTCATGTTGGTAGAAGCACAAGGAATAGGACATATCAAGAGTATTTGGTCAAATGGAAAGGATGACCTGTAGAAGATTCATCGTGGCTAACAAAGGAGGAGGTTAACCGTCTTGGGTTTCCTCTGCACACCTAAGTCGTGACAGGGTCACTTCTCAAATTACCCCGGGTGTCTGATGCAGGAGCATCCTGGGTGTAAAAGCAATCTTGCATCACCCAAAAATATTTTTATTTTTATTTTCAATAAGGGCTATTTTGTGCAGAGCTGTTATTTATGGAAAGTTACTATTTTTGGTAATTTTTGCATGTGCTCAGAATGATCTGATTTCTTTCTTGGAGGTTCATTTTGGTCATGTAAGTCTGCCAGTAAAATTTCATTGCCAGATCAAGTGTATATTGGAAGATATTGAAGATTTTTGGTATTGCTAGCAGGGTACAAAAACTTTGAACTCAGTTTTGAAGGCTTTAGAGGCCCCGGATGAGGTCAAAAATTTGGGTGACGAGCGCTTGCGCGGGTCAAGCCTGTAGAGCGCTTCGTGGCATTTCTGAAATGGGGTTATAATAGCCGATCGGGTCAACTGGTGATGACTTATGGTCTCCGGAAGTTGGGCCACACGAAATGGCGGAAAATAATTTTTTTCAAAATTTCTGTTCGAGTTTCAAAGGTTATCTTGAGCCGACTATGATGTAATAAAATGTAAAATAAAATAATTCTAAGTTTGGTCGGCCTTATTGGCTAAAATTTTGGAACCTTCCCAGGCGGTGGAAAATTGCCTATATAAGGAAGGTTGTATTATTGTCTTAGGCAGTTCAGAATAGTTCTGGGTAATAGTTCGAGGCTTTGTCCTACAGAATATTGTAAGGGAATGCCCATGTGGCTTTGCATATTGTAATTCTGAAAGTTTGTAATTTCACATTTGTGGAGATAATAAGAAGCCAATTTTTCTATTCTTGCATATTATTGTTGTTGTTTCTCTTTTTCTGTTATGTGTTTTGTGGTATTAAGGGGAGCACCCTTCATCTTCTGATTTCTTTCTTGAAGGTTCATTTTGGTCATATAAGTCTGCCAGTAAAATTTCATTGCCAGATCAAGTGTATATTGGAAGATATTGAAGATTTTCGGTATTGGCAGCAGGGTACAGAAACTTTGAACTTAGTTTTGAAGGCTTTAGAGGCCCCGGATGAGGTCAAAAATTTGGGTGACGGGCGCTTGCGCGGGTCAAGCCTGTAGAGTGCTTCGTGGCATTTTCGAAATGGGGTTATAATAGCTGATCGGGTCAACTTGTGATGACTTATGGTCTTCGGAAGTTAGGCCACCCGAAATGGCAAAAAATAATTTTCTTCAAAATTTCTGTTCGGGTTTCAAAGGTTATCTTGAGCCGACTATGATGTAATAAAATGTAAAATAAATTAATTCTCAGTTTGGTCGGCCTTATTGGCTAAAATTCTGGAACCTTCCCAGGCGGTGGAAAAATTGCCTATATAAGGAAGGCTGTATTATTGTCTTAGGCAGTTTAGAGTAGTTCTGGGTAATAGTTCGAGGCTTTGTCCTACAGAATATTGTAAGGGAATGCCCATGTGTCTTTGCACATTGTAATTCTGAAAGTTTGTAATTCTACATTTGTGGAGATAATAAGAAGCCAATTTTCTGTTCTTACATATTGTTGTTGTTTCTCTATTTCTGTTATGTGTTTGTGGTATTAAGGGGAGCACCCTTCATCAAGTGGTATCAGAGCAGGAGTTCTTGAGTGTGTAAACAGATCACCGACTGTGAGGCAGTTTGCACCAGGACCGTGGCTAGGATTTCTGTATGCATCACGAAAATGCCTCCACGAAAAGAACGTAGCAGAAGAGTTGGTGTTGTGACACCTAAGGTTAGAGAGCTGCAGAGACAAGTGCGAGCATTGCAAGAAGAGATTTGCAGAGGAATGAATCTTAATGTCAGAGATGAAAGCGAGGATGAAGCCGAAGAAGAATATCAAGAAGGAGAAGTTGAAATTGTGAACCAGGAGGAAGAAAGACTTTTTCGGGCGATTTCCAAGATTGGAAAAAGACCTAAGATTGAGGTTCCTACATTTTCTAGAAATCTTAATCCAGAAGAATTGATCGACTGGATCAATGAATGTGAGGAGTATTTTGAGTATGGAGATGTTGAGGATCCTGATAGGGTCAAATTTGCGAAGGCCAGACTGAAAGGTCATGCGAAGATCTGGTGGCAAGAAATTCAATTGGAGCGAAATAGAAGAGGGAAAGATAAAATCACAAGATGGGATCGGATGGTAGATAAATTGAAGTGACAGTTCATTCCTGTTGATTATGAGCTTGACCTACTAAAGAAAATGCAAAGTTTGAAGCAAGCAGAAAATCTGTTGAAGAGTATACAGAGGAGTTCTATCGACTCCTCATCAGAACAGGCCATGCAGAAGCTGATAAAGAGAAAGTTGCCCAATATCTTAATGGGTTAAGGCCAAGCATTCAGGAGGAGCTGAATCTGGTTCGAATGAACAGTATTGAAGAGGCATACCAGTTTTCCCTAAAAGTAGAGGAAAAGCTGAACAAGAAGTTTGAGAGCAGACAAAATGGAAGAGGTCGTGGTGGAAGATCTGGCGGACGGTCATATGGTGGCCGAAATGAGGATCTAAAAAAGAAGGATGAGGCCAATAGTAGTCAGAATCAGTGAAGAAATAATTCCAATCACTTCTAGGATCAGAATAATAGAGATCAGAGAGGAAGAGCAAGAGGACAAGGATTTGGAAGAGGTGGCTTCCGTGGAACATGTTTTCACTGTGGACAAGAAGGTCATAGGGCATTTGAATGTCCTCAGCGCCAAGGTAGAACAGACAGGAGAAATGAAGACCAGGCCAGAGTTGCACATGTAGATGAAGATGCCAGATGATCAAATTCTGAAGATGCTGAAAGAGGAGAAACGTTGATTAACAGAAGAGTCCTGTTGAGTGGTGAGAATGAACCTGAGCAAAGGAGGAGCCTGTTTCGCACCAGGTGCAAGTGTGAAGGTAAATGTTGTGATGTGATTATTGATAGTGGAAGCACTGATAATTTAGTGTTAGAAGAGATGGTGACAAAGTTGAAGCTCAAGAGATAGAAACACCCACATCCATATCGGATTGCCTGGGTACAGGATGACCACAAGGTCATGGTCAATGAACAATGTCTAGTGAAGTTCAAGATTGGCGGATATCAAGATGAGGTATTGTGTGATATCATATCTATGGATGCTTGTCATATGTTGTTGGGTAGACCATGACAGTTTGACAGACGTGCTGTACATGATGGTCGTGCGAATACCTATTCCCTGACAAAGGATGGAGTGCGACATAAGCTAAAACCATTGAAGGAGATTGAAGAAAAGGTATGTGGTAATGCAAGGATAACTTTTGTTGATGGAAGAAATTTCCTAGATGGTATGAGGCATGAGCATGTATATTTTGCTTTAATTCCAAAAGCTGGTAAAGAGGAAGTAGAAGATGTTCCTGTAGAAGTTGCAGATTTGTTAAATGATTTTTAGGATATTGTATCCGATAACGTGCCTGATGGATTACCACCAGTCAGAAAGATCAGTCATCAGATGGACTTGATCCCAGGAGCGAGTTTGCCTAATAAGGTAGCACACAGAATGACACCTACAGAAAGTGAGGAGTTGAAGAGACAAGTACATAAACTGTTACAGAAAGGATTGATCCGTGAGAGTCTGAGTCACTGTGCTGTACCAGCGGTATTAGCACCAAAGAAGAATGGAGAGTAGAGGATGTGTATAGATTCTAGAGCAATAAACAAGATCACAATCAAGTACAGGTTTCCATTGCCACGAATGGATGATATTATGGACTGTTTGAGTGGAGCTGTGTATTTCTCAAAGATAGATCTAAAGAGTGGATATCATCAGATTCAGATCAGAGAAGGAGATGAATGGAAGACTGCCTTCAAGACAAAGGAAGGACTATATGAGTGGTTAGTCATGCCTTTTGGGCTAACCAATGCACCGAGCACTTTCATGCGGCTCATGAACGAGGTTCTGAAAGAATTTTTGGGTAAGTTTGTCATTGTTTACCTAGATGATATTTTAATTTTTAGCAAGATATTGGAGGAACATATGATGCATATTCGTATGGTGTTTGGGAAGTTGATAGATGAGAAATTATTTGATTAACTTGAAGAAGTGCAATTTTGTGAAGAAAGAGTTAGTGTATTTGGGATTCGTAGTCTCAGCAGAAGGTCTAAAAATGGACCCAGAGAAGGTACAGGCTATCCTTGAATGGCCTACTCTAAGGGGTGCTACTGAGGTAAGATCTTTTCATGGTCTAGCTAGCTTTTACAGAAAGTTTATCAAAAATTTTAGCAGTATTTGTGGACCCTTGACTGAAACAATGAGAGGGGATAGAAAAGAGTTTAAGTGGACTAATGGGGCAGAAAAGAGTTTTCAGTTGTTGAAATAAAAAATTACAAAACAACCCATTTTAGCACTTCCAGATTTTAATAAGGTGTTTCATGTAGATTGTGATGCTAGTGGTACTGGAATAGGAGCTGTTATGAGCCAAGAAGGTAAACCTGTTGCTTATTTCAGTGAGAAGTTAAATGATGCCAAGAGGAAATATTCTGTTTATGATCTAGAATTTTATACTATAGTTCAGGCATTAAGGAAGTGGAGACATTATCTGCTTCCTAAGGAGTTTGTTTTGTATACTGATCATCAAGCTTTGCAATATTTGAATAGTCAAGGAAAGTTGAATTAGAGGCATTTGAAATGAGTTGAGTTTTTGTAGAGTTATACATTTGTTTTGAAACACAGGAGTGGAAAGTCTAATAAGGTTGCAGATGCTCTTAGAAGAAGGCAACTATTGTTGACAGAAATGCAGATTGAAGTGGTTGGGTTTAAGGAACTCAAGAATTTGTATCCAGAGGATCCTGATTTTGGTGAAGCTTGGAAAGCTTGTACAGAACCTGTTACTCTAGACAGGACAAAATGGTTGGATTTCATCATCCAGGATGATATGCTATTCAGAAGGAGTCAATTGTGCATTCCACGAAGTTCTATGAGGGAGAATCTCATCAAAGAGAAGCATAGCGGAGGATTGGCTAGACATTTTGGTCATGA
>BSBK01005651.1:0-52500 GCA_027943335.1 Chamaecyparis obtusa | reverse complement strand
TTATGAGTAATTGATGATTACCTTGTGATGATGTTAGATCATTGATGATCATGATTTCAATTGAATTACAAGATTAGTAGGCATTAGAGATGCGATTGAATTATGAAATTGAACTAAGCAATTGAATTTTGATTAAATTGAAGATTTTATATCTTATATTTTTATTCGTATTGGTTTTTTCTTCCTTGAATTATTGATGATGCATTGAGGAGTGTGCAGGTAAGAGAACCATGGAATTAATCAAAGAACCAAGGTTAAACAAATGTGAATTGAGTAAGCCAAGGCTTAATCCAATATGGGATTAAAAGCCTCGTTGTAATGTGAACTCCTTGTAAATGTGGATCTTTGCAGGTGTGTTATTAGTTAATTTCTTGTTGTCATCTAGGACATGACCTTGGGTATGTAATGTGTAATCGTTAGTGTCATTTGACACTTGTTATGTGCTTGTTTTAATTCATCCTTGTTCTAGTCACTTCTTGAGACCAATAAGGGGTTCTAAGGGTCATTTTTGGCATAATTTAAGTACCTTATGGATAGGGTTATGAGTTAAGAAGGTTTTGAGTATGTCCCTAATTCCCTAGTGACCTTGGTAACCTATTTTATGACCCATTTTCCCTCAACTTCGAAATTGGATAAGTCATGATCTTTACCCAACTCCACATTTTCTTTCAATCATGCATTTATCATGGGGGGACAAGGAAAGACAACAAGGTCATAGAGTCAAGTTTGCATTAATGGATGGTGGGTGGGTAGAAATTTGGAGGCCTTTTTAGAAGCCCTTAGGAGATTTAGTGGGTGTTCACCCACTCTCCACATTTGGAGACATTAGGGTTTGGATTAAGGAAGGATAGAGGATAAGCTCTTCTCAAATTTCCATTTCCATCACACTATTGGAGGTTGGTTACTCTTCTCATGGAAGCCTTTCTACTTGCTCTTTAGATTAACTTATATTTTTCTTTCTCATGCATATGAATCTTGGTTCTTGTTGTGACAATGTGTTGTAATGGAGGGATTTTGGGTTTTGATTTCATGGTTTATTCTTGTTTCTTCTTGCTTGAATGAGGGAGTTCTTGTTTATGGGTGTGAGGCATTACTCGCCCTTTGGGAAGGGAAGAAGTGGCCTATGGGTGGAGGGGTTAGTTGGGCTCTCCATGAGGTGAGAGTCTCTTCTCTTGGAGAAGAGGGATAAGTTTATGGTGTATGGGTACCATGGAAGCCATTGTAGTCTTGTATTTTGTGGATATTGATAAGCAAAGTATGTGTATGGAGATATTGGATATGTAGCCTTGAAGAGGCATTTGGATATGTAGTCTTGAAGAGGCATTTGAATACTCATGGTGAGAAAATTTGTATGTAATGGCATTCTCCCCTTGGAAAAGCCCACCTCCACCCTCTCAATGAGCTTGTAAGACTCATTTGTGTAACCTTGGAAGGGAGTAATTTGTTGTATGTGCATTTGTGTAAATTGTTTGTGAGCATCTTGTTGATCTTGTTGCATACCCATTTAGCCTTGGTTCTCCAAGCTCGGGGGTGGTCTCATAAGAGACCTAGGTTGGGTGGTGAGCACCCATGGTTCTCCATTTTTTTTAATTTGCAGATTTGTGGAAGCTCAAAGAGGAGCTGTCATGGAGGTTTTCATCTTTTGGATGGTTGAGAGAAGACATCTCTTTTATTCCATTGTGAATCACTCTTTGTATTTAGATTTCATTTGATGTAAAAGAGAATGTAATGCCTTTCATTTGGAGCTATTGTGAAGATGAAATGGATGAGAGACTGTTATTATCTTGATCTTTCATTGTGTGGAATTATTCATTGCAATGCTTTGTTGAAACTAGGATGTTGTAAACTTTATTGATGTATTTGTAAATGAGTTGAAATGGATTTCTTAATGTTTATGATGAATCCTTGCATACGTAATTAAAGATTTCTATCTCTTACTATAGTTGAAATTACTCTCCTTTTTGCAATGAGTTCTCAATATTGATAGAATAGATATTGTATCAATTTCAATAAGATTTCATACCTTGGTTGAAGTAGGAATATTGCAGATTCATATATGATGATTTAAATGTCATGACCATTGAAAATAATCTCCATTTGATTCATATCACTCTTTTAGTTCTATAAATTGTAATGGAACAACTATGAACAAATGATCATGTTAGTTTCTACGTGGAAATCTCATTCAGTTTTCAATCAAACTATATTAATCCTTGCGGATACACTATCAATTTTAAGTCCATAGACTTTCTAATGCATTAAGGAAACTAATAAAATTATGATATATTACCCATTGTTAGCAAGTTTACAAAAAAATAGTGCACTATCAAATAGCACTCTTCAGATTTTGGAGAGCAAAAACACTCTCTGGATTTTGTATGGGATAAAAATCCGATTCAAAATCCTACCACAGTCATTTTTTAAATAATATAAATTATCACTATACTTCCTTAGGAATAAAATATTTAATATATTCTCTCCCTCATAACTTCACTAAAGTGGCGCAGCATGGGGATATCTACTTTGGCGTTGTTTAAATCTATGACTGCAATAAATATTAATGCTTTGACCACTCCCTTAGAAGACTGGCACATGTATGAGGTAGAGTAGTCATTGTTTATTGTTTTAAATGCATTGGTGGGGGCGCAAGTCACATAAATGTCAAACCCAAACTTTATGATGTCCCCTTCTTAGTCCAATTAGGCACTGCTTATGGCTTGATATCTTCCCTTGGGTTCTGATTTAGTTGGTGGGCCCCAAGTCTTTTCAGGCCTATCCCATCTTTAGACAACCTCTTTAATTCTTCCCTTTTAGGCGCCACCTTTTGGGAGTCTATTCAACTCCCCTTAATTAATGCACCCCCCTTCATACTTTAAGTTGTTGACCCTTCCCTTGGGGCACGTGGGTGGAGGGAATGTACTAGGAAGCTAGGAAGCAAGGGAGTAGCTTAGGATGTTTAGAGTAGGTTAGAGCAGGTTAGTAGGTAGTTAGTTTAGTAGGATGTTTAGATTAATGGGTTAGTTAGTGTTTTAGTTAAGATTAGCTTAGGATGTTAATTAAGTATTAATGTCATGTTAATAATAATAGTTAGATGTTATTTAGCAATGTTTTAAATATTTATTTTGCTATTTATATATGATATCATATTACTAAATTTATAATTGTATATAATGTTAATTAATATATTATGGTATATTAACTAATTAATAATTATATTAATTATTTAATATATTATAATTAATTTCATATATAATTTAGTTTAAATCTTTGAATGTATATCATTAAATAATGTTTCCATTAGATCTATTAATTAGTTAAAGGTACATTGATTAATTGGTATAGACGACTATTGAAATTTATATTCAATATTTTTCATTAGCTTTCAATTTAATTTGCATAATCGAATTGGTCTTGAAGTTTACATAATCTGAAATGGTTAACCTATCTAAAGAATAACGTTATCAATAAACAATCTATTCCTCTTAGATAATCTAAAGGATTAATAGATTAACATTTGACAAAATTGATCGTCAAGTCGATTAACGAACTTTGATTATATTGAATTTCATCTAGCATCTTTTGGAAAACAACTTTGTTGAGGTTTTCCCTCTTGTCACTTTTGGACCTTGTCATTTGCACTTTTGTCCCGCATCGTGAACATGGAAACTTTTACCCTAAAAAAAATAAAAATTGTTGGTTGTGTTTTGGCCCGAACTTTTGGGCATTACAAAAAGCCTTGTACCTTTCAATGAAACCATATTTTACATAGTTTGTATAATTTATCCACTTTCATCACATCAACTTTCTTCCCTTAGGAAGAGGAACAAGATCCCAAGTGTGATTCTTCACGAAAGAAGAATACTCCTGATATATAGCCTCATCTCACACTAGAGTTCCTATTGCATTAGAAATATTCTAAGTATATTTTTCAATGGCATGACTAAAACTTTGAACCTCTGAATGTTGTGAACATTTGTGATGTTACTCCTATTTGGAATTAATGGTTGTAACTAGTATCATTCAATCATTGAATCGGTAAAGGAGATAAAATAAGACAGTTGGTCAATACACAGAGCCTTTACACCGAGAGGAACATAAGGAAGATCTCTAAGTTAAGCAAACATAGCTTTGACTGAGCACTCTTACTGAGCTAGATGATCACTGAGTACCAAGCACTTTGGTCATTGAGCATTCATATGAGCTTTATCATTTTTCCATTTTTAATAAGAGAATATAATAACTCTAAAATATAAAAAGTTAAAGGTTGCCTCTTTTATATTAGATAAATAGTGAATATATTTTATAAAAATTGAGTAGATTTAATGAAAATATTATATTTTTATTCTTGTAAATTGACAATATGAACCATCAAAGCACACTTCAATCATTTAATTAATTAAATCCTCATTAAATAGAATATATGTATGTTTTTAAATGTTCTCTGCAATCTTTCACGTCGTCATTAACTCTCTTAAAAAATGAATTTAAACTAAGAGATCTGATTCATGTTTCTAGTTACCAAGCTCTTGAAAAATGTCTCTCAACACTACCTAATATCCTTAATTTCTAACATGTGAAAAAATATGCAAATTATTCTTATCTATCATAAATTTACTTGAAATGTCAAATCATATTGACCACATTTACTACTTTACTACACTAATAACTTACACATACAATTACTAAAAAATACTATGAATACTAAGCCACATAAAAATATTCATGAGGATAATATAAATCAAACTCATCTAGGTAAATTAACCATTGATAAACTCTGTTAAAGATGCTAATAAATTGAATAAATGATAAATATCATAAAATTGTAATACAATAATTATAAATGCTATAACAAAATTAAAATTCTTTCAAATTTAAATAGATATGAAATAATGCTATGATCCTAGTCTATCCAGGAGATCCAGGAAACTGACCTTGTCCCAAAAGACGGTAAAGGCTGCAAGAGATGTGTGAAAACCCTTTTAAAAGAGAAGAGGAGTTAGAGGAATTCCATGCCTCTGAGACCTTGGAAGCTAAGGATATGAAGGAGACTGATAGTACCCTTGAAACTGAAAGGAAGCCCAAAAAATAGAGGAATTTGAAAATCCAGGTCAAGTTGGAGGTGGATTTGGGAGGCTCTATTCGTCGTTCTAACATAATTGCCAAGGAGAAATGCAAAATGAGAATCAGGGAAAGAACTTCAGAGGAGAAATCCCTTTCGAAAAATGGTACCTCTACTTCCACTAAGTCAATTGAGGGCTCCTTTGATGATCATCCGAGATTGCACATGACTGGCACCACTCCCCCCTGAAATGCCAGCGAACTATAGAGGATATTCCTTGTAGCAATACCCCACCCCTGCCCTCTCCCCAAGACCAGTATACCAAGTCCCCTCCTACTAAGCACAATTCTATGGCCTTGGAGGGGAATGATAGATTTAAGGGATCCCTTAAGCTAAAGTTCTCGGAGCTTGACAGCGAGATCCTGGGCCTCAAACATGACATGCAGGACATCAAATCCCGTGTCGCTAATACAAATAAGTTCACCCTCAAAGTCATGCACGTGTCAACGGTGACTCTGTGCACTGTGCAGGAGAAGTTGGCTAGAGGCAAGCTGGAGGCTAATGAAGATAACAAAGACCTCTTCTTGTTCTTGTACGAAGAGTAGGCTATGACCCTGATGTCTAAACTTTTCGATAGGAGACCCTAACTGCCGCTACTGCCATTTGGTTTTTATTTTGGTTCGGGCATGATGGCCCTAGTTTCTTTATTTTTCTTTCCTATTTTAAGGTTATTTTGTATAGTTTTTGGATTATCCCTGTGTGGCAGGATACTGTTAATATGCTTTTTACTATCTGCTTAAGATACTTTGGTTCGTTATTTTTGAAAAGAACTGTTAAGTTTGTTCTTGATAGAGGCATACTAGACACTCTTTTTTTCTGCTAACTTACTCCTGATGAACTTCTATATGACTAGTGCTATTAATATGTTGTTAATGTGCTTCTAGTCTCTCTGTACCACGGGCCAACACCCTTTTGAGCTGCTTTTTTCTATCAAAAACATGTACTCCATAATGTGTAAGTAATATAACTGATAATTAAACATGACATTTTTAATATGGGTAGTAGAATTTGTATCCCATGTTTATCTCTCTTTTGTGTGCCATGAACTTCCCAACATGCATGCTACCTTTTATCTAAAATATAGCTATACATATTATTTAAAAAAATCTACCATATATTATATATTCTAAATAGTTTTATCTTTAATTTATTAGAGTTTGAAATATCATATGAGAAAATTATTTCAGAATTTACAAAATGAAAATATAATAAATATTATCTTTAATTGTTAATCATGGAGTAAAGTTTTCTTGATTAAAAATATATATGAAAGAGCATTGGCATAAGAATCCAGTTATTTCAAATAAATGTAAGAAGCATAAAATAATGAGTTATTATGATTAAAACATTATAAAAATGAATAAATTTCAAATATTACGAAATCTTAATAAAATGATATAATTAAGCTGAAGGCGTTCCGTATATGAGAACAATCGAGCAGGGTTAAAGCATCGATGGTCCGCAGGTTATAATAGCCTTGCAAGACGATTAAATTGATCCTCATCGTCCACAGCTTTTTTAAAAGTATAATTTCATAAATGTGAACGCCTTTCGGAGCAAATATTTTTTTGTTTCCTCGTACGGTTCAATGGAGAACCACATATTTATTAACTCGCGATAAACTTGGGCTAGCTTTGGGGTTTAAGAAGTTTGCAAGCATGTCAAAATTACATGTATAGCAATTTTTCGTACCGACCGTGTTTCGTAGAGTTTGAATTTTTGCAGAGAATAATTGTGCAGATCTGTTTCGGCCTCTGTTGCATCTGTGCGGTTAGCAGTGACAGACGCCATGGCATTAGTTAACGTGAAACCTAATTAACAAATAAAATTGTCCTCAGCAGACATTGTTAAGGAATTTGGCGTATAAAAAACACCCTTTCAATTTTCGAGGTTGTCCATGGGAATGAAATAGATTATCTCTGTAATGATTATGATAGTGATTCATTACACATTATGCTGCTTGTGATGATTGTTCGGTTGAGAATCTCGTACAACCAATCTGGGCCATTGAATATGCACAAATTACTCGCTTGAAATGAAAGCTAACTCCACGTTTTATGGTATTGGATTTGATTGGCTTCTGTAGACATATTCAATGCAAATTTGAGAGAAATTTTCCAGATGATTAACAAAAATCTTGGCTTTTAAGTTTGACAGTAAGACAGAAACAATTACCTAAAGCAGTGCACAACCATAAGTAATTTCATCCTTTATATACATGAAATTCCTATAATTCATACTCCTACCAATATTTTTGCTTTATCATTTCAAATCTTTACAATATATCATATCTGGATCATATATTTCTGATTTGTGATATGATCTATGATCTTTACACTAGTTTTAACATTTCAGATCATATATTTCTTAACAAACTGTCATTAGGACTAATAAACACGAAAAGAATAGAAAAACGACAATAACAAAACCAAGATTTAAAAAATTCCTCTTTTAAGCATCATCAATCCGTCCAAGAAAAATGCTGAAAATGCACAGTTTAAACAAATTTCACACATCTGACACAACATAAACATCAAGCACACATTCCTTGAGAGAAATTGCAATTTGAATTTACATTAACAAAAACTCAAGCCATTGCACTGCACACGAAGAAGAACAAACCCTCTGCATACAAATGTACTCGTGACCCTAACTCAAAACAAATCCATAAACCCTAGTAAATTTCACGAAAGGGTTCTCAATCAAAAATATCTTGCATCCTCCTGTGTATGCAAGAAAAAGTATAATCCAAGCAAGGAACCTGGACTATCATTTGGTCGACCCAGATCATTCATTTAAAATTTGAAGCGTGCGATAGAAATCTATATTTTTAATTGTCCATTTCTTGGTAATTGAATAAGGACCCCACAGGTCATGTTTAAAAAGATATATGTTTGCCCTATTTGCTTCCACACAGTTACATGCACGATAGTACACAACAATTGCATGCCTTTATAAAAGCTATTCTGCCAGGCTTATAACTAGACTACATCTTTTTGCGAACATTTTCTCTCAATAATCATGCATACTCTTGTGTAGAAAACAAGCCTCAACCGCATGCAACCACAAACACAATCCAATTAGAGGTGGACAAACACAATTTGATCAGAATCTTACAAACCCTTTTGAATATATATTGGTGTTATTAGTCCCTACCTTATTAAGGTAGAGACTAATGTTTTCATTTCTGCAAATATAATTATATGACTATAAAAAGATTAACATATAGTCTATTTTATTTATTCTATTAAAATGATTTTCTATTTTATTTATTCTATTAAAATGATTTTCTATTTTATTTTTTATTTTTTTATCATTGGCTACTATTATTTTATGCAGGTTTTTAATATTTCACTTTAATAAAAAATCTGATAATTAGTTAAATAAGGGTATTAAAATGCTTTCCATACCTTTCTCAATTTTATTGTTAGAGGTTAGCTGCCACAATTCCACAGTTAGACTCTTCGAGTATTTTTTAAATTTTATTATTTGTTTTTATTTGGGATTTTTTATTCATTAAAGAAGAAATTCTCGATATTTAAGTTGAATTTCTCTTTCTTTTGCTTATGTCAAAATTTAACAAAATTTTAGAAATGATTATTAAATTTATATTTCTATGTTTTTAATGAAATAAATTAATATGATAAATTAATAAATATTTATTTTTGTAATATTAAGTAATAAGTATAATATAATAAATAATACAAAAATATATATATTATTAGTATTAGTTTAATTATTTTTGTAATATTAATTTATTAATTTACATTAATATTTAGTTCATGTATTAGTAAATTAGTATTTTATTATTTAATATTCCAAAATTTCTAATAAATTTTTCTATTTTTTAAATTCATATCTTTATAAACAGAGGACTTTGTATTTTATTTATAATACTCATTGTGACACAAAATATTATTTATGTAAGTATTAAGTATAATATAATAAATAATACAAAAAAAAAATATTATTAATATTAGTTTAATTATTTTTTTAATATTGATATACTAATTTACATTCAGATAAATTTCTAATTAATATTTTCATGTATTAATTTTTATAAATTTATAATAAATTTGGTTTTTTTTAAAATTCATATTTTTGTAAAGGAGGACTTTGTATTGTATAATACTTATTAAATTTACTTAAATATTAAATGGTTATTAAAGTATAACTAATTATAAATTAAATTTATTACAATAGACACAAAAATATTCTTTATGTTATATATATATATATATATATATATATATATATATATATATATATATATATATATATATATATATATATATATATATATATATATATATATATAATTTATTATATAAATATTAGAAAGAACTCAAACAATTATTATTATTATTATCTATTATAGTTTTTACTACCATACTCTTCATATACATATAAATTATATTAATGTATTAATTAGTATAAATTTAATTTATAATTATTTATATTATATTTTTATTTTTTGTAAAAATGGCTAAGCCATTATATTTTTATTAATATATATTATTTTTTTAAAATACACTACTTCACGGAGCTCCACAGGGAAAAAAGTAGGGAAGAAAACCCTCTTTCTTAGCCCAAAAAGAAACAATATAGCTACCTAAAACAAAACCACCCATTAATACATTATCTTTATTTAGAATATTTAATTTTAGATAATATTTTTTTATGCTTATATATAAGATGTGACATACAACTATTGATGACGCAAATGTTTGAAAATTATAATTAATTATATTTTATTAATATATTTATTATAATAGAAATTTATTTCAATATTATTGTAGATGATATTCAATGAGTTATTATTTTATTTAAATGATTTTGGTTAGAGTTCATTGTTAGGGTTATGATTATGTTTTATTTAGGGTCTAGTTATGATTGTACTCTTCTTAGTATCCTTAGTATCCATTTACATACATCTTAATAATTAATAATGATAAATTAATACCAAATTAAATCAGTCATTTAATTATAATATTAGATTAGTTGGTATAGCAAACAAACATCATAACAAATTAAAAACATATACTTCAAATTATATATCCACTTAACATATCTTCAGCTTAACTATTGCATACCAAGTTGCAATTGCTAGTTTAAACACAAATAATACATATTTGAAGACTAGGAAAAAATTATTACACTCAAAATATAATATATTAAATCAGAAATATTTTAAATTTTAGTTATCCATAAATATACTCCATTTTTCCTCTCCCCAACTTATGTTTGAAGAGGATCTTTGAATCTCATATTATTCTAAATTATTTCTAAAAAAGGTTGGTGAATATCTATGCAATTTTTGCTCCTGTTAACAGCATCATAATTCTGATGTATTTGTATAGCATAAATAATAAATATTCAAACCCTAGAATGGCGCCAAGAAAGGAATTAAGTGGTAAAGTTGAGTACATTGATAGGGTTTTACATGAAGATTTGTTAGAACTGTTACCTGATTTGATGACTGACATAGTAAAAGCTGAAGCTCTAGTATGAAAGAGCTCTAGTGTAAAAGTAGCAGATGACTTGTATGATATGGGTAACTATATAAGGGATGCCAAAATTGGCACCATTAATGCAAGTGGCACCTCTGATATTAATGGCCTAGAGTTGTTCAAAGTAGGTTTCAGTCAAAGAAATGTCCCTCCACCTAGTAGTAATGTATGGCAGTTCGACCTGGGAAAACTTGTTGTACCCAATGTTTTCATAGATGCAGATTTGATGATTCAAATTGCAAAGAATTATGACCCATTACTAGGGTAATTACGGATGGTAAAGGAAACATGTTAATAAACATCTCTGCTGAAGAAATCAGGAAGGTTTTTAAGCTAAGTTAACCCTCCAATGACCTAGAAAAAATTGATTTTGAGGAGTTGAGGGAAGTGTACAATGAACATAGGGATTATCTCAGAACTGGTCCTATGAATGAATTCTACTACAAGATTGGTAGGATGATTACCATGGGACCAAGTACATAGGAACCCTTCAAAATAGATTATTTAAACTTAAGATCAAGGGGTGCATATTGGTTACTATGTCAAATCTTTGGAGAAGATGTTCAAGAGAGAACGTCAGTACATTTGATGTTCATGATGGTCCAAATTTTACACTCATACATATCAGTTACATTTGACTTTGCTCCTTTTATTGCTGATTTAATTCATGATGGATTGCTAGGAATCTAGAAAAGCAAACTTGACAGACCATTCTGCTGGTCTTCTTTCATGATGTATATGTTCTTGTTTAGAGGTGCCAGTTATTTTGAGAAGGAGATGGATTTGTTGAAACAAAAGGATGGTGAGGATATGCCAGTCCAATCATGGAATCTCAACATGACATGGGATAAAGAAGATAATAGTTTTATCAATTTTGATAGGTGTTTTGTAGCTAGGCTCAGGCTATTTTTTGTCTGTGAGAACCCAAGAATCCCAAGAGCCTTAGTTGAACTTGTCAGCTCAAAATAGTTTGCTAAGTACCTCAAAATTATTCATAATTGGGGGGATTTCATTTTTTATCCCATTTCTACTGTTATCAGACTATATGGTTTTAGAGGGGCTCCATTCATATTGCCATATCAAGTACCACTTAAGATTGGTGTTGCAGAGTTCATTAGACAATTGGGGGACATTGAAAAGAATACACTTACAGGTAAACACAGAGGTACTCTATTCCCAAATGTTACAATTGCACACCAATTTATAATTATAAAGGGTGGATGGCTTCATATGGATCAAGTCCTAAAACCATATCATATGACTTCTTTAGTTGCTCGGACAATAGATCCAGAGGGTTTTTATAATGAAATGTTAAAAAAGAAGGTCAAGTGTTCATTGATAGATCACATCTTTAACTACTCTGAGGATATCATCAGAAATATCCAAAATATACAAGAACAAGAGATCAAAAAGGAGAAATGGTTGGTATACAAGAAGACACTAGACTTTGTTCAACAGTTTGACAAGAAATATGATCCCCTAAAAAGCATTACTCCTTTTGGGAAGAAGATAGACACTCTTATGGACCAGTTTTAGGGTATTTTTCAAACCTTAAATGAGAAGGAGAAAGCCTTGAACGATAACCTAGAGAAGACTCAGTCAATATTGAGAAAACCTGCATTTACTAAAGTATTTCCACTGGGTAGATACATGGTACACAAGAAGAGTGGTTATAATGTGGTAGTGTCAGGACATGAGAACCACAAACAAATAAAAACAAAAGAAGATGTCCCTTCCACATCATAATAGGTGGAGAAACATGATGAGGTTGTACAAATTCCAGACTCGCCTTAGGCTCGAGAAGCTCAAGATGTTCTTGATTGCCCACCTCCCTTAAAGAAATAGAAATTAGAAGAGAGACCTATGCATATTGAGGAGGATTATTCTCCATCCCAATCACCTCTAAACATCATGCATCATCAGGAGGTTACAAAGAAAGTACAACAATTGGGAGCTCTAGGTCAAATCTTTATGACCTATGAGGAGATCAATAAGGGGATGCCAGAGCCACCCAAGGAACCTAAATTAGATTTGATAGTGGGAGAGATGGTAGATATGGAGGTGGAACCAATATCAAAACAAGCATGTGATGATTTCTTAGCTAATGATATCTTTGTAAAGGCTAGGGCCTTCATGCAATTTCTATGGAAGGTAAACATCAGTCAATTTCAAGAAATTTGTGAGAAGAGACAAGAGGAATATCTAGATAAGGATTTGAAAATCATAGAAAGTGAGGTGAGGAAGGAAATGACTAATGGATTTGAAAATATTACTCTAGAGTAGAGGAGAGACTTGATCAAAAACTCTGGAGTGCTTATCCTCCCAGAGTGGGATATAGTTGATGTAGTGGTTTTAGATGCAGTTAGAAAAGAGACCATACCAATTCATAAGACCAAGGAGGAGGTAGAACAAGCAATTAAATGAGTTACTTTTAGTAATGACCATCAAGCCCTGGTTATGTGGTCCTTAAATAAAAATGAAAATAACAAAGCGAAACAAATTACCAAGTGTGATCTTTCAGGTAGTCTAATAGTCAAGAGAGTCACTAATACCTCTTTAGTTGAGGCATCAGGCATGGTAGTAGCAACAACCCAACTTACAGCAAGGGTGGCAGAAAAAGAAGCCAAGGAAAAAGAGGAGCTCACACTAAGGCTGGAAATAGTGTTGAAGGCTTATGGGGAATTAAAATAGGGGATATATGAAAGGGATATATTAATTGTAGACCTGAAGAAGAGATTGGATGAACAGGGCTCTATTCAAGCATCAGGACAATTGCAAATTGCTTCTTCCCCTGTTGTGCCTTCTTCTTCAAGCCCTATCATTGAGTACCTCCTTTTGCCTCTTCCCCCTTTCATAGGTGATGAAGACATAGAGCAAAGAGAGAAGCAGAGATATGTGAAAATAATAAAGCATTCAATTCTACATTTTGTTGCAAATGTAAAGCCCAAGGAAACTTACAGGATGGGTAAGAAATTATTAGACATTTTGATCAATTTTACAAAAGAAAGTGCCACTGTCAACCCAATTTTGGATAGGTGGGTTGTAAGAGAAAATAAATTAAAATCTTTCTTTTCTACAATTGAGAGTCATCATATTGTGGATGCACAACTAACAAATACTTATGATTTTGTTAAAGACCTAATTGAATTTTAAATCAAGACGGATAGTTTGAAAAGAAGGGAAGAGATGCTAAGGGAAAGGTATTTCCAAGATAATTTTCAAATGTTTCCTAGTTTTATTAAGGCAGATGGAACTATAAAGGACATGGATCAATGGTTAGAACAAATTGATGGTGAAGTGTCAGCTAGAATAAATACCATTCTGAATACACAAGACAATGCCCCCTTTGTACAATTAATTGAAATATTGCAAGATGTCATAATACATTTCACTAATGTAAGGAATGATGTACAATAAGTAGTTATGGAATGGGACAAGTTCTTGCCTAAAAGGGATGAAGTTCAAGGTTTTAATTGGTAGTTGAAGATGTTTATGCATCTTAGGAACAACATATTATTCAAAAATTACCAAAGAAGAAGAAACATCCATTGGGGAAGAAAGAGAAGGTAGTGCCTCAACTCCTGAAAAGAAAACAAACAATGTGAAAACCTCAAATATTTAAAGCAAGCATTGAGGGTACACCTAACAGATGTTGAACTTCCCTTGAGAATTGTTGCAAATTTTAGGGCTCATATCTACAAGCCATTTTGTAACATAGTAGGAAGGTATAATATTTACCTTCTTTGTCTTATGTGGTGGATACTTTTTGTCTTTTCTAAGGAATATCTGAAACTTATAAGAAATTATTGTTTTTATAAAAGGATTACCAGGATAATTTTGTAAGGACCGAAACTTGGAAATACACACTGACAAATTTTGAGTCTAGAATATTATAGACTGTATTAGGAAAATTTTGGTAAAGAGCAATATTATTTGTTCAAGATAAATATCCAGTCTATTGCATTTTAAAGCATTTTGTATACATGATATTGATATAACATTTGAATAAAATCCAAAATTTATATATGTCCTTTGCATATTTCTCTTTGAGTTATGAATTGTCAAAATTCATTGCATGGATATTGTTTGTTTATGTGTTGATGCTCTTTAGGTCTGATCCAAAATTAGATTAAATAAGCTTCAGACATAGCATAAATTCTTTAAGTTTTACATAAGGATATAAATAAGTAGTATGAATATAGGATTCCTTTGATAAAATCCACCATAGGGTGATAGCATTTTTAAAGGACAAGGTCATCAAAGTTCAGTGTATTTCTTTGTGTATGACAAGTTTTTAGTGAAGGTGTTACCCAATGGATAAGGCATTGGCCACTAGTGGAGCTATTTTATAGAGATCGGTGTTTAAAAAGTCTCTATTTGTATTCCTTACATTTTTTATATAAATTTGTCAAAATTCTTTAAGTACAGTGACTTGCAAAGTAGTATTCCACCAAATAATAATAGAGAATCAATGAATGAATGGTCAACATTTAGTATTTTCTTATCATTTATTTGTTATTATTAAATCTAGTATGTTATTATTTTACTAAGGCTTGTTGTTACTAGATTAGGAGTATCTTCCTTGGTTTTGCAAAGCCATAACTAGACAGGGCAATACAATATAAAAGTAAAGAGAAAATAACAAAATAAGATAAAAGTTGTAATGTATTCAACATTTAACATTTCTCAATAAGATATTACAATTAAAAAATATATAGTTAAAACATCTTGGAATCCTTTTTAGAATAAGAATGCAACAAGCTTCTGATATTTTTATCTCTAAACCTATACTGCTACGTTACAATATTATAAATTATTTCAATAAAAAATCTCTTTGAAAATAGTTGACAATATCCTAATACAAAGTATTACAAAGGAGACTACAAAAGTATTAAAATATAACAGTAATATAAATCCATAGGAACAAATCAAAATAGATAATGTAAAATGCCTTGCAGATTACTTGTAGTTTGAATAGAAGCATACAACAAAATAACATAAAAGCATAGAAGAGTATAATATAAAACTAATGAGAAAATAAAAAATAAGACAAAAAATGTAATATATTTTAATGAAAATAAGCAGGTTTGTATCCATACAAAATTTAAAACTTATTGAAATCCTTCTTACATATTTGTAGCTCTAAACCTAAAAAATATTCCTTAATTGATAACTGACACTTTTGTCTAGAGATATTCTTGATAACTTCATAATTGTATTTAACATTCAACATTGCTCAATAAGAGATTACAATTCAAAAACATATAGTTAAAGAATCTTGGAATTCTTTTTAGAATAAGAATGCAACAAGGTTGGGATATTTGTAGCTCTAAACCTATGCTGCTATGTTACAATATTATAGTCAAAAGGGTCACTAACACCTCTTTAGTTAATGCATTAGGCATGGTAGTAGCAACAGCCTAGCTCATGGCAAGGGTGTCAAAGAAAGAGGCCAAGGAAAAAGAGGAATTGACACTAAGGCTGCCAATGGTATTGAAGGCTTATGTGGAGTTAAAACAGAGGATATATGAAAAGGATATATTAATTGAAAACTTAAGGAAGAGGTTGGGTGAATAGGATCCAATTAAAGCATTGAGAGTCTATCTTTGGTACCATTAAGAGTCAGCATATTGTGGATGCACAACTAACAAATACTTGTGAATTCGTTAAGGACCTAATTGAATTTGAGATCATAAGAGATAGTATGAAAAGAAGGGAAGCGATCCTAAGGGAAAGGTATTTCGATGATAATTTTCAAATGTTTCATGGTCTTATCAAGGCAGATGGAACTGCAAAGGACAAGCAACAATGGTTAGAACAAATGAATGGTGAGGTTTCAGCTAGAATTGATATTATTGAATACAAAAGATAATGCCCCTTTTGTACAGTTAATTGAAATATTGTAGGATGTCAGAATACATTTCACTAATGTAAGGAATGAGGCACACTAGGTAGTTGTGGAGTGGAACAAATTACTGCCTAAAAGGGATGCAGTTTTGACCTTTCAATGGCCAAGTGAAGATATTTATGCATCTTGGGAAACAACATATCCTTCAGGTATTACCAATGAAGAAGAAACATCCACTGAGGAGGCACCAGATGGCAGTGCTCGAACTCCTTAAAAGAAAATAAACAATCCAGAAGACATCAAATAGTTAAAGAAAGCACAAAGGTTACACCTCGCAGAAGTTGAACCACCCTTAGGAATTGTTGCAAATTTTGGCAGTCATATGTACAAACCATTTTGTAAAATTGTAACAAGGTGTTATATTTACCTTCTTATCTTATGTGCTCAACACTTTATGACTTTTCTAAGAAAGATCCGAAGCTTGTATGCAATCCGTATTTCTATAAAAGGATTACCAGGATCAAGTTCAATATCCAGATAGTTTGCATTTTAAAACATTCAGTATACATGATATTGATATAACATTTGAATAAAATCCAAAGTTTATATCTCTCCTTTGTATATTTCTCTATGACTTATGAATTGATAAAATTCATTGCATGGATAATATTGTGTACATGTGTTTATATTGTTTAGCTCTAATCCAGAATGAGATTAAATAAGCTTTAGATATGACATAAATTCTTTACAGTTTTACATGAGAATATTAGTATGAATTTTGAATTCCTTTGATAAATTCCACCACAGGGTTATAGCATTTTTGAACGATAAGGTCACGAAAGCTCAATATATTGGTTTATGTATCACACTATTTGCACACTTTCTGACTATAGGCAATCAGGTAAGTCATGTATATAGTGTACCTAACAAATTTTTACAAACAACAACCCTGCTAAGAACTGAAAATAATTAATTTCAAATTTAGTTGCCATCAACAGGTAAATTTGATATGCCAACAAAAACCATTTAATGGATGACTGTACCCTTTTCTCATGATCTCTGAATGAAACTTCTAAACACCAAAAAATTGGGAGAATGCACGACTAAGGCATTCTCCCATTCTTTAGATGTTTTGGAGTTAGCCGAATTAACTAGAGATTTTGAGACCAAGGTTATATCCAGTTCACCAAATGTGTTCTCTAACCATCAAACTATTTTGAGATTTTCTGACTAAAATCATCACCAAATCTCTAAAGTTTTCTTTCACCATTGTGTTCATGTGCCACATAGGGGACCAAACATTGCCAACTTTGTCCTTGTCATCTCACCATCTTCCTATAAAATAGAATAATTTAATGCCACACCAGTAAATAGGTGACTCGTCAGCCCTGTAGAAAGTACAAATGTATTTTATCAAATAATCATTAACATGTTACATCATTGTTCATCTCTATATTATTGCCAATATTATAGTATAATTCTTTTTTTGACATATCAGATTTAAAATTTAACCACCTCAAAATCTAAAATGAAATAGCGTCGGATTTAGTATTTAGAACCTTTTAAACCCACTTTCGTTTACTAGTGAACAATGAAAACACCTTAAAATGCAAAGTCACAATTAGCAATGAGTAACATATAAATCCTCTTTGGTGATTAATAGAATTGTTGCAATCGCATAATCTCTCGTTGAATAATAAATCTTCCAGTGACAAAGATATACACTATAGTTGGTAAATCTCAACATACAGTACATATAAATTTTTACAAAATTAAAAGAATACTCTGTAGTCATTATATCTAAAAAATAACCAAGATCAGGTAATGTCCATGAAATTTATAAAAGTCAACAAAGTTTTGGTGATTAAGAGAGTCATTATAGTCTCTGAATTATTGGTTGTGGATTAGTCCCTTTGATCTTCAGCTTGCATATTTACACTTTGATGGATAATGAAAATGAAACTATGACTCTATCACCACTCCAAAGTCCACAAGGAAGAGGGCCAACTGACAAGGATCAAATGATCCTTCTACTCTTTGAGCTTCAATGCTCAGGCAGGTGTACCCTTGACTCACTTCTCTAAAGGAGTCTAAAACAATATTCCACTATATCTCATACAAGATTGTTCAAGATTTATCAAATAATGTTTGTGTTTGTAGTTGTTAACCATGCATACCTCAAGAGGAAGGACCAGTGCCTTATCCTAGAGCTCAGAGTCACCTAACTATATATCTCAACTGAATACCTCAAATCAAACATAATGGAAACCAGAGTAAGTGCTTTGCCTATTACCCCTTTCCCTCAAGCACAAGGACATCAAATTCTATACCTAGCTACAAACTCACTGAATTCACCTAGAAGGTTTTAATCCTAACTTTGTTAGAAACTCAAAGATGAATTCAAAATACTCTTTGTTTACCATACATTAACACACTTTGTGACATTAACATATATGAGCTCAGAGACAAGCAAGAAGACATACACAAGATGCAAGATTGGGATTCAAAATGTTCTCATTAACATAGTTAGGATCAACATACAATCAGAATGATACCAAGATAAGAAAAGTCACAAAACTAGACTTCTATCAGTATATTATAGTCAAAAAATAGGGACCAAAAGCAACAAGATTTTGGAACCCTTGCAAAATCAAAGATTCTACCACTTATACCCCCTAGCTACCTTGGGATCCTCAAGATTAGATGCAACAAGCTTTAGATAGCTAGGGTTAGGGTTTCAGCCACCCAACCTACTAGAAATGGTCAAAAAGTTATTACAGGGGCGGGAAACACATCAAAAATAGGAAAGAAGAAACCAGAACTGATCCATGATGATGAAAATCTTCTCTGCAAGTACAAGGGATCATAAAACTGGGCTTAGAAGGACACCCTACAACATGCCTTGAGCACACAAACACTACGGTACAAGCTCTGCAAATGATCCAACATCACCCTAGACCACACTACAAATAGGAAACCAGTCATATCTCACCGAACAGGGTCATTTCTGCAATGAATTCCATAAATTTTAGTACTTCTTATCGCTGCAAACCCCTTGGCAAATTCAAACTCAAAATCCAATGGCTAAATCCTTGGCGCCAGTAGTTAACCGACGGTCCACATTTAAACCTTTATCAATTTTATATCCCCACCGTCCGATCAAACCTCCTTCGTGGCTTCACAACTTAACCTTCAACTTTAGTGGTGCAACCGCACGGTCACCAACCTTATTTACCATAGGGAACCTTGTTCGCAAAGTCGCCAGAAAAATTAGTGAATCACCAAATCTTCTCGCTAATGCGTGAGAAGACTACATCTTATCGGTAATGCCACTTTTCTATCCGGACCACCAAACACTAGACTCCAATCGGGCCCGCCCAAAGCCACATGTCACTAAACCATTCGCTAATACATGCCCAGTCACTGGCACAGAACCCACCAAAGAGAAACCACCAACTGCTAGGAATCAGGACCCATGCAGACAGATGGCAAGCGATCGCATGATTGCATGTCAGGAAAGTCTGACATGCACCCATGCAACAACCAATAAGAACGTGCCATCTATCCCCCTTCTTACACCGGGCCCACTTCATCGAAGCAACGCCAGAATAGACAGAAATCGACGGCAGGTGCATGATCACATGGGGAAAGAATATTCCATGCAATCACATGCCAACTTTTGATCTCCTCTCTCTGGCCCCACATTGTCGCACTTGCACACTTAAGGAAATGAACAAGGAGAGCCGATAGAAAAGAAGATACGCAAGGTCGAAAACACATAGGGTTTTCGGTGAAAGATCGAAAACACAAAATTTTCAACATGACACAAAGGTAAACAAGGAAGCCGAAAACATCGAGGGTTTCTATGCAGGCTAAAAAGGTCAAAAATATTATGGATTTTTGAAAACACTATGGGTTTTCGACACTGTGGCAGATTTTAAAAATGCTTCCCGCGGACCTTAGAATTTGAAAATCTTTCTGGGCTTTGCGATTTAGGAGATGCAATTTGGACTAGAGTAGGGTGACACACTAAAGAGCATAGGGCTAGGAGCGTACAACATAAAACACACGCGGATCATCTTTGCAAGTTAAAACTGAGACTGCAAGCCGGGTAGAGGCCACAAAACAAAGACTGCAAGGAAAAAGGCCATTTTCCTAGGATTTTGCAATGACTGGAAAAATGGCCTAACCTGAATCATTAGCAAAAATCATTAGAAGCTAAAATATTTAGCACCTTTATTTTCTTCCCATAGTCGCTGAGTCTCCAGATAAGTTTTAAAAGATTATATCATTTAGTGTCCTGCAAGCTTTCTTGGCTCGCTTAATCTCTATAAATTATTAAAACAGGACAAGTATTCTAGTGCCTGCAATAAACCATGTAGTCGCTTAAAATAAAAATTAGGTTACCTATCACTTTGTTCACTCATGGGTATTGAATTCAGTTCTGATTGTGCCAAGTAATGATTGAAGTGACATCAATTACAGAGCTTTAGTAATAAACAGTGTAATGCATTCAATTCATCAAGATAAATACAACTGACTATTAATAATTCTAAATTTACCAAGCATTTAAAGACCTAAAGTGAGGAAATTATAAAATTAGGTGTTACAAATTCTCAATTTACGTTTCATTTAGAAAAGAGAAGTGAGGAAATTGTTAGATTATTTGAGTTTGCACCATTGTCGAAATTGACGAGTTTAGAAACCCTACAATTTTTTTAACAGTTCCTCAGTATCAGATAGGCAACAATGAGCGGGACTTCTTCTAATAAGGGAGCCATGGATAAAGGTAAAGAGATTTATTCAGATGAGTTCCTCATTCTACTCCTGAGGTCTACACAAAAAAAAGGTCAGTGATGAAATTTACACTGACGATGTATCATTTTGTAGAGATGCAAAAACACATGATGTATCTGGAATGCATTTGTTTAGATATTTCTATAAAAATTTTGAAAGCCCAGTCCCCATATCAAACCCTTGGACCTTAGGATTGGCTAGGTTGATAGTACTAGACATCTTTTTATATATAGATTTGCTATTTGAATTGGCAAACATATATGACCCTTTGTCAAAAATAATAAGGAAATATGATCACTCAGCCCTGGTGACTTTGGATAGTAATTTGTTTGTGCAAGATTTTGGTATAAATATCCCAATGGCTACTGAGATCAATTTGCAGGCTCAACAAAATACATAAGTTAGGGAGTCAACACTAGTTGCAAGATATATTCATCTTCATGTGCCTAGACCAAAAAAAAATTACATTGCGGCAATACCAGGGTCTGTACCATACTTCTATAAGGACTTGAATTTTTATATCAAGTATATTGCATATGGATTGTGCAGAGTGTTGGGGGTGGATGGTGGTGCAGATAGAATTTTGTCTGATATTATAATGATGGTAATGGATTTATAGAGTCCTCATGTAAATAGAGGTTATGACTATGTAGGATATGTAATAAGTAGGATGCATGAAGGTCTTGAGTCTATTCAAAAGAAGGAGCCATCTCCTAGGTTTATGCATTACTCTTTGTTAATGCATCTTATGTTGTATCATAATTACAATATCATGCATTTAGAATACCATCATCCTAAGATGATGTGGAATGGTCAACCTAATCCAGTCCATTTTTGGATAAAGGAATGGAATTTTACTTCAAGTGGGTGTGATTTTTGTGCTTTTCACAATTGCATGGTGCAGTCAATCTTGTTGAGCTCGGGTTTAAATCTGCGCAAACAACCAGTTAAGGTTTTGCAATTATTAAGGCCTTGTTAATTTGTTGAGAAGTGGACTAGAAATCACAATTGGGGATATTTTTATTATGAAAGAACATTTACAATTACCAGAGTCTATGGTTGCCCCCAACCACCTCATATTCTCCCATTTTATGTGCCACCAAGGATTACATTGCTAGAGTTCATTTGGAAACTCATTTGACTGATAAGGAGCTCTTGGCTCAACACAAAAAGGGTACTTTTACCCCTAGATAGTTCAAAGTTTCCAACTTCACAATTGGAAAGAATGCATTGAACAAAGTAAATGGGTAGTTAGGCCACTTTATGATGAATGCTGCATTTTGTAGATATGTAGATACATAATATTTTATTGTTAATGCAAGGAAATTTTATACTCCCAACATTCCAATTAGAAATACACATGAGCAATGTATTGAAGAGGATATCATTAGGAATATCCTTGATGAAAATGACATACAAAGAAGGACACAACAATTACAAGAATTGTTGTCCCTAGAAAAACACCTGAAGAAAAAGGAAATTCTGTTTGGAGCCTTTTTCCCCACATTGCCTTATTTGCAAAGGCTAGATTAGATGATGGAAAATTTCAATGCTTTGATAAACTCTATGGAGGGATTAATTGATGATAAGGAGAGGGAAAATGAGAAGCATTCTTCTTTAGAATATGAAGAAGATAGTGATGATGGTTACTCAGTGAATAACCTTCCTGTTAGAATACTGAGAGGGGGGTGAATCAGTTATCCATAGTCCCAAATACAAAATGTAAAGCTAAAAACAATTTAAACAAACTTCTACAGCTCGGTAAAATAAAATAGTAAACGGTCTATACTTTTACCAATTACTAGTTAATAACTTATAGTGATTACCAAAGAAATCCAATATACAATATGTAAAGTATGACAATAAAAAAATCACTACAATGAAGATATAATAGAAAAGATTTAATATGGAAACCCTGTAAAGGGAAAAACCACCTGGGACCGGCAACCCAAAAATTGTTCACTCTTCTAAAGTGAGGTTGGTGAAAACCCATCCCTATTAAAGGTTACAAAACACACTATGAGGTGTGACCTTGTTAGAGGATTTAACACTAACTGTTACCCTCCAACGATAACTCACTACGAGGTTGACAAGATAAAAAAATGTACATTCTATGAATGACATTACAAGAATTTCAAGTCCACTCTGTTAAGAGATTTATCTGATTACAATGGTTAAACTATAATAGTAGATGATCTGATTACAATACAACTTCTATTACAGATGTTGAGATCTATATTATGCTCATTCAAATCCTCTGATCAATATATCAATACTATTTCAACAATATTCAATAACTTACTGTCTCTCGGTTATATCTTTCTGACGCTCGGTAAACTCTGCAATTTAGTTCCCCTCAACTAGTTTGATAAGGCATGCATGAAGCTTATTCACGTGATATCTCTGTAGTCTCTTTACTCTGGCATAAGTTTCATAATAAAACCATAGTCTCTTAAATAGACAAGTAAACCATTTTCTTTCATCCATTAGATTTTTCCTCTTAATCTCCTTCATTGGTTTTGTCGCTTAAACCTTCCTCAGATGATATGTCAGTAACACATTTTGTTTCCATCCCTTAGATCTTCTTCAAATTTTGTTAGCCATTGATCTTCGTAACAAACATTATCTCCAACTCTAATCATGAGGTACTTTCTATCTCATCAAATTCCATCAGCTAAACTAATCATCTAGTTCCTTTCTTTCTACTTGGCTAACAAATAAATGTGTTGGTGAACACAACCTCGGTTTATACTATGCTCGGTATACACTACACTACTTGGTGTATACTAGAATGCTTCATTAACTCACCACACTGCCTTGTGTTGTTTTTCTCTTTTCTTCATCATAGATGAATACAACATAATCAAGTCAATAACATAAGGTCATAGACTCATCACTAAGTTACCCAATGTATTCCTTATCCTCATCTGTCATATTTATCTTTCTCATATAGATATATCTATTCTTCATCTCTTTTTCTCCTTTCTATAGATGTTTAGATATTTGTAACTTACAAGATAAGTTCTATAAAAACTAGTTGACATCAATGACAACATATTACTGATTTAATCATCCTACATATCTAATCAGCAACTCAGTGATCTCTAATCACTGATCTTAAATTAGGTTCTAAATTAGTTGTAGTTCATCAATCTCTCCCCTTGGCATTGATGGCAACACAATCAATATGAAGTGTACCATACACATACCAAACATGTATTCTACAACTCTGTATCATATGTTGTAGCTCGGTATAAGGTCTCCCTAGCTTACTATGTTTAATCACTATGTTACTTAATAGCATTTTAGGTACAGACTATCTTCTACAGATAAGATCTTTGCAGCTCTCAAATTCCTTCTTCTATTCTCAGTAACAAATCTTCTTCAGTTTATCTCTCCTTTTGATAGTTATTCTAGTGTTCTTCTTGGTTCATATTGTTTATCTCTCCCTTTGACAACAATGGCAAAGAAACACATAGAATACAGCTCTATAGTGGCCATGTAACTCTCTATTATCCAATTTCTATACTGTATCTCTGTATACTAATTATGCCAATCTGTTCCAGTTTTTCAAACCTTTCACAACTTTAGACAAGATCCAAAGTGTGAACTATGATGCATCAACATGAATGATCTTCTGATAAGATTAGGCTAATGCAACCTCTAGATCACATTAGTGACTGGTAGACAGGGGATGGACCCCAAGTCTAGTCCTCAAATATTCAAAAGTTTCCTTCAGTCGATGCTCACTAAATATGTCTACAAGTTGTTCTTTAGATGTAACAAATTCTAATCTAACTTGCTTCTCCTATACTTGTTCTCTTAAGTAGTGATACTTAATGGATATGTGCTTTGTTTTTTAGTGCATCACTGGATTCTTTGAAATTTTAATTGCACTAGTGTTGTCACAATATATAATCACCAGATTAGTGATTACCTCATTCATACCTTCCAAAACTTGCTTGATATATGTAATATTTGAACAGTTTGTAGCAGCAGCAACATACTCCGCTTCAGTAGTGGACTAAGAAATACAAGGCTGAACATTTCTTACTTCTCCATGTAACAAGTCTTTCACCAAAGAAAAATTCTCCTCTAGTGGTACTCTTTTTGTCATCTATATTTCCAGCCCAGTCTGTGTCAGTGTAGACTTTGAGTTCAAACTTTCCTTCCTTTGGATACCATAAACCATAATTCTCTATTTTCTTCAGGTATCTTAGGGTTCTCTTTGTAACAACCATGTGTGACTCCCTAGGACTTGCAGAAAATCTAGCAATTATCCCAACAATATGTGCTATATTAGGTATACTATGAACTACATACATCAACTAACCAATCACTGATCGATACAATGTTTGGTTTACCTCTGTAGTTTCATCTTCCTTGGTTAGTTTACATCTGGTAGCCATCAATGTTCCAATAGGTTTAGCATCTTCCATGCCAAATATTCTTAGTACTTCCTTGATATATTTGGATTGTGTGATGAATATACTATCATTCTACTGAATAACTTGTAAGCCTAGAAATGACTTAATCTCTCCAAACATAGACATTTCAAACTCTTTTCTCATCTCATCAGCAAATGATTTACATATGTGATCTTGTCCTCCAAATATTATGCCATCCACAAATATTTTAGTAATCAAGATAGTATCATCTGAATCTCCTTTCATATACAAATTGCTATTCTCACTACTTCTAATAAATCCAATACTCAACAAATAATTATGCAGCCTTTCATACCATGCTCTAGGTGCTTTCTTCAAACCATATAAAGCTTTATGTAATCTACATACCATATCTTTCTTGTCTAGATCCATGAACCCTTCTAGTTGTTCTATGTAGACTTTTTCTTCAAGTCTCCCATTCAGAAAAGAAGATTAGCATCCATTTGGTAAACTTTGAACTTTTTGTGTGCAGCATATGCAAGTAACATTCTGACTCCTAATCTAGCAACAGGTGCAAAGGTCAATCAATTCCTTCCTCCTATACATATCCCTTTCATATCAATCTATCTTTTCTCCTTGTTACCTGTCCAGTTTCATTAAGCTTATTTCTAAATATCCACTTAGTATTGATAACATTCTTATCTTTAAGTCTAGGTACTAAAGTCCATGTCTTGTTCTTATCTATTTATTCTATTTCTTCATTGATTGCATTAACCCATTCTTCATTTTCCAATGCAAATTTTACATTCTTCAATTCATATTCACAAACAGAACATGTACCTTGTCTCATCTTACTCCTTGTCATCATGCTAGCTTATCTGTCTCCAATTATTTGGGTCTCAGGATGATGTCTCCTAAAAAATCTTTCCAGTACTTTATCTCTTCTTTGTTTTTCATCATGTGCAGGTTCATTTTCTTGCTCGGTAGGTCCTTCTTGCTTGTCGGGTTCTCTTTCTTGTTCCTCAGTCTTGTTTTCCTCCTAACCACTTGTCACAGTCTGCAGCTTCGGTAGATACTCTGGTTGTTTAATGTAAGTGAATCTACCATAGTCTACTGGTTCCTTTCTGCTTTCTTCTACATTCTTATCATCAAACTCATCAACCTTGACATTAGTACTTTCAACCATTTTATTAGTAACTTTATTTAGACACTTGTATGCTTTGATTTTACTAGAATATCCAAGAAATATCCCTTCCTCACCTTTTGAGTCAAACTTCCCATTTATTTCATCCTTAAGAATAAAACATTTGCTTCCAAAAATTCTAAAATAACTTACAGTGGGTTTGTGGCCAAACCATAACTCATAGGGTGTTTTGTTAGTGTCCTTCTTTAGTTGTACTCGATTCAAGACATAAACAGTTGTGCTAACAACCTCTCTCAAGTATGTCTGAGCTACATTTTTTTCTATCATCAATGTCCTTACATAGTCAACAATTGACCTATTCCTCCTTTCAACAAATCCATTCTTCTGAGGTGTCCTCGGTGTAGAGACCTTTCTTTTAATTCCATGCTCATTAAAAAAGTTAGTAAGTTCATCAGAAATAAATTCACCACCTCTGTTAGATCTCAAGTATTTCAATTCTTTACATGTCTATTTCTCTACTTTTTCTTTATACCACTTGAACATCTTAAATGCCTCTAATTTTTCTTTCAAGAACATGACAGTCATTAATCTAGTGTAATCATCAACAAAAAGACTCAAATATCTATCTCCATAGTAACTCTGAGTTCTCATGGGACCACATAGGTTAGTGTGAAATAGCTCAAGTATTTTTTTTTTTAATAATCTTTTCTTTTGAAACTAGATTCTATCATTTTACCTTTTTGACATTCATGACACCTAACATGATCAGGCTTTGATAAGTTACGCAAACCTCTAACCTCTTTCTTTTTACTGATCTTAATCATGTTATCAAAATTCACATGACATAACCTTTTATGCCACAACCAAGCATCCTCATTTTTCATCATTAAGCAAGAAGACTCATCATTGTTAAGATAAAACAAGTTACCTTTCGATTGTGCTCCTGTTCCAACAAGTCTTCCTCCATCATCAAATAGTTTTACTTTCTTTCTCTCAAAAGCAACTCGTTGACCTAAATTGTTCAGTTGTGGCACACTTAGAAAGTTATATTTTAGTCCTTCTACCCAATAAGCATTATCACATTTGATTCTATCATTTATCATCAGGGATCCTTTACCTCTAGCCGTACAAGGTGTATCATTACCCATTTTTACAGATCCTCCATTGTATTTGTCAAGATGATCAATTTTTTATTCATCACCAGTCATGTGATGTCTACAGCCACTATCTATGATCCATGTATTATTTTTATCAAGTTTAGAAATTGGTGTTATTTCTACATGTCTTTCTTCTTCCTCAAAATCATCCTTCATAGAAACAAATACTACTTCTACATCATCATCTGAATCAGTGTCAGTATCATCTTCTTCAGTAATGTAACATACCTTTTAACCTTTATCATTGTTGTCTTAGTTGACTCTATTGTAGTGTCTGTAACTTCTATTGTTTCTTCTCCCATAGCTTCCTTCACCAGATCGGTCTTTGTTTCTATCATCTTCTTTCCTATTTTGATATCTAGCAGTAATATGACCAACTTCTTTATAGTTAAAGCATGCTAAAGGTAATTTTCCCTTATATTTACCTCTACCTTTAGGTAATCTTCTGGCCATAAGAGCTTCAAGTTCATCAAGCTCATTATGAATATTGCTATCATTATCATCATGTCTACTACTAGACTTACCAATCTTCAGAGAAGTTGTGAAAGTAGATTCAACAGTCAATACAACACTATTATCATAATTGTCAAGTTCAAATGTAGTTATTTTACCAATCAGATTATCAAGAGTGAGAGCATTACTAGGTGCATATCTCATTTCATGGATTGCACATATTCTGATTGCATAAACCAATAACAAGGTTCTAAGAATTTTGTTTACCATAGTGTCTTCACCAATAACACCATCAGATCCTCTTATTGCATTAACAACTTCCTTTATTTAGTTTGTATACTGTACTATGTTTTCACCTTCTTTCATCTTCATATCATCAAATCTTCCTCTTAAACTTTCAACTCTGGCTCTTTTGACATTTATGTCACCCTTATAAACTTGAGCAAGTTTATCCCACATTTGCTTAGCAGTAGTATAGCCTTTGATATCTTCAAATTTGACATCAGTCAGAGAAGCAACAATCTCCATCATAGTGACATTATGCTCATGTCTATATCTTAATTGATCAAGAGACAAAGGTCCAGTGGGTGGTGCAAGATAGCCATTCTCCATTAGAGAGAGGGCAAAATTCCTAGTTCTAGATACATGAAACTTTATTCGGCTTTTCCATATTGTGAAGTTATACATGTTTAGCTTTGGCACTTTCCTCTTATAGATTTTATGATCTTTGTGTTGAAGTCCTTAAAACTTTGTTCTAAGAAATCAATGTGCTTTGATACCAATTGTTATAATAGCTAAGAGGGGGGTGAATCAGTTATCTACAGTCCCAAATACAAAAATGTATATCCAAAAACAATTTACACAAACTTTTGCAGCTAAGTAACATAAAATAGTAAATTGTCTATGCTTTTACTGATTACCAGTTAATCACTTATAGTAATTATTGACCAAATCCAATATGAAATATGTAAAGTATGACAATCAAACAATCACCTCAATGAATACATAACACAAAAGATTTAATGTGGAAACCCTGTAAAGTGAAAAACCACCTAGGACCGACAACCCAAAAATTGTTCACTATTCTGAAGTGAGGTCAGTGAAGACCCAACCTTGTTAAAGGTTACAAAAAACACTATGAGGTGTAACCTTGTTAGAGGATTTAACACTAATCGTTATTGTCCAACCAACATTCACTATGGGGTTGACAGGATAACAAATGTACATTCTATGAATAAAATTACAAGACTTTCAAGTCCACTCTGTTGAGAGATTTATCTGATTACAATGGTTAAAATGTAATAGTAGGTGATATGATTATAATACAACTTCTATTGTAGATGTTTAGATCTATATTATGCTCATTCAAATCCTCTAATCAATATATCAATACTATTTTGACAATATTTAGTAACTTACCATCTCTCAGTTATAGCTTTCTAATGCTCGATAAACTCTACAATTTAGTTCCCCTCAATAGGTTTGATTAGGCATGCATGGAGCTTGTTCATGTGATATCTCTGCAATCTCTTTCCTCTGGCATAAGTTACATAATGAAACCCTAATCTCTTAAATAGACAAGTAAACCATTTTATTTTATCCATTAGATTTTGCCTCTTAATCTCCTTGGTTGATTTTTCCACTTAAACCTTCCTCGGTTGATGTGTCAGTAACACATTTTATTTCCTTCCCTTAGATCATCTTCAAATTTTTTTAGCTATTGATCTTCATAACAAACATTATCTCCAACTCTGATCATGAGGTACTTTCTAGCTCATCAACTTCCATCGGCTAAACTAATCATTTAGTTCCTTTATTTTTGCTCAGTTAACAAAGAAATGTGTTGGTAAACACAAGCTTGATTTATACTATGCTCAGTATATAGTACACTGCTCAGTGTATACTTGAATGCTTCATTAACTAACCACATTGCCTTGTGTCATTTTTCTTTTTTCTTCATCATAGATGAATGCAACATAATCAAGTCAATAACATTTAAGGTCATAGACTCATCACTAAGTTACCTAATGTATTCCTTATCCTCATCTATCATATTCATCTTTCTCATATAGATATATCTGTTCTTCATCTCTTTTTCTCCTTTCTACAGATGTTTAGATAAATTAGTAACTTACAAGATAAGTCCTGTCAAAACTAGTTGACATCAATGACAACATATTACTGATTTAATCATCTTACATATCTAATCAGCAACTCGGTGATCTCTAATCATTGATCTTCAATTAGGTTCTAAATCAGTTGTAGTTCATCACTTCCTACAATGGAACAACCATTTTTTATTTAACAAGAAGTAGATGAAAATGTAGTGAATTTGATAGAACTTCCAAATTATGATGATACCGATTACCCTCCTTTTAAAAGGTCAAAAATCTAAATAGGAGACCCTTCTCAAGTATGCACTACTGAGAACTGAAAAGATAGAGTTGGAACTCTAATTATTGGTACCAGGGCCAATAATCACCAATTGAGGAAGAAGATCAGAGAGGAGAGGAAAAAACAAAAAAATATAGTAGAGGAAATTTAGTTTCCTCTAGCTCTGTGCCAAGATGAAAGATTGCTTCATCAAGAAGCTTTCTTAAAAGATGATGAATTCACAAAAGCTGCTGAATTCAAAAATGTCTTATTATGGCATAAACAACAATGGGTTGCTTCTACTATGTAGATAACATAGGAAGGCCAAGTGCCAGAAGAAGCCATTCAAGCTTTGAATGATTATGATCCTAAATTAGAAACAATCACTCCTAAAGAAGCAAGGAGGTTAGTAAAGACAAGAAAAATGTTACTTGTACCTAGTTGGGATCTTTCTTTTTCATTTATAATAGACTAAATAAGAAGGAAACCATAAATTAATTTGTGTTCAGAAACCCAAGTAGGGGATATAATCAAAGGATTTGGGTATAGCCCAAAAAATCAAGCATTGGCTATGTGGAGCTTGTATCCCAAGGAACAGAAGCCCTCTCTCTTAAATGTGCAAGAGAAGATAGACGGAGACAAAATAATATGGTCAATACATAACATTGGTGACCTTGAGATTTCTCAAGTGCTCACTCATTTTGCAAGATTAAATGAAGACAAATATAAGCAGCTCTTAGATAGATATGAGAAACTTTTTAAGGATTACAGTGCAATTGTTAGAGATAGAGAGTTGCACATCATGAAAGAAAGGGCATTAAAGAAAACAATAGAGCATTTGAATCAACCAATAATAAACATGTATGTGATTGCCCCTCCACCCCCTGAACAATCTATGGTATTAGAGACCCAAATAGTAGAGGGAGAAGAAGAAGTTGTAGTGAGAGAGAAAAGCACTATCAAGAAGAATGAGGTAGTACTTCAAGGGCTGAATAAAATTTTGGAACATAAAGTACAAGTTTTCAAGGAAACAACAGATATTGTTTACACTTCCTATAATAAATTACCTGGATTACAAGTAGAGGTTAACAATTTTGTTACTATTTTAACTAACTATTTTGGAACTTGGTTAGCAAGGATCTCATTGTTTGAAAGACTAGCAGTTGTACAACACTTAAGGATAGATATTCCACAGATAGTTTTGCAAGTAAAGGAAGAGATTGATTTGATAGGAATAACATTATCCTTTTTTAAGGGTAAAGCAAATCAAATTTAGGTAAGTAATAATGTTTGGACCTAATTCAAACAAGTTTATCCCACATATTAAGGCAGAAGATCGAGTAGTAAAGGATTTAAATACACGAAGATCAGAATTTGATTCACTACTACCTAAGAAAGAGGTGTTTATTAATGATACCAATGTATTAGATATGGACTACTTCAATTCAACTCTTGATGAAGTTATTAAGGCTGAAATAGACTTCATTAAGTTCATTTTAGATGTAAAACAAATTATATATGCAAGATGACAGAGACAAAAGGTACAAGTGCAGAGCATTCTAGAATTTCACTAGCCCATAGAGGAGCAAATAGCTGCATGGGATCCCCTTCCAAAGTCCAAGAAGAAAAGGCCTCTAGTAGTTGGCCTCGATATTCTTGATGAAGAATGAACAACTCACCTGGAAATCTGACACCTGACCTATGAGTACAGGGATGGTAACTATTTATGAAGAATGGTGTAGGTTAGCTTGTAATGGCAGTCACCATATCTTGTAATAACTCAATGAAGTTATCAAGAAAATCTCCAGACAAAGGTGTCAGTTATCAATTAACTAAGATCAAATGAATCCACAAGTTTTTGGTCTTTTCATCACCTGATAGCCTCAATTGTTTTTTATTTTTTCTTGTTTTTAGGTTTAGGGCTAAAAATATTTGAAGCTTGTTGTATTCTTATTCTAAAAATGATTCCAAGATGTTTTAACTATATATTTTTGAATTGCGATCTATTATTGAGAAAGGTTGAATGTTGAATATAATTTATGTAGAATAGATTTCTTATCTCTGCCTAACAATCTGAACTTTAAATTTTGTATGTATAGAAACAAGCTTATTTTCAATTAAATAAATTACAATTTCTATTTTATTTTGTTATTTTGTCTTTAATTTTATGTTATACTCTTCACTAGTTTTATGTTGTGCTCTTATACATTTGTATTCAAAGTGCAAGTAATCTACAAGGCATTTTACACTATATGTTTTGATTTCTTCCAGAGGATTTACATACAATAACCATATGCCCAATGGAATAGGCACTAATTGGATGTGTGTTATGAAGTCATTTTTTAGTGATCAAACACAAAGGTGTTAGTTATCAATTAAGGAAGATCAAATGACTCCAAAATTTTTGGGTGTTTCCATCACCTGAAAGCATCAATTGTTTTCTTTTTTTTCTTTTTTTTAGATTGAAGATTAAAAATATTCGAAGCTTGTTGCATTCTTGTTCTACAAAGGATTCAAAGATGTTTTAACTATATATATTTGAATTGTAATTTCTAATTGAGAAAGGTTGAATGTTGAATATAAACAGACTTAATTTCAACAAAATACATTACAATTTCTATCTTATTTTGTTATTTTGTCTTTAATTTTATATTATACTCTTCTATGGTTTTATGTTATACTCTTGTAAGCTTCTATTCAAACTGCAAGTAATATACAAGGCATTTAGTAGTATAAGTTTTAATTTCTTCCGCTGGATTTTCATACAATAAGCATGTGCTCAACTTAAGTTGAATAATAATGAAACATGTTAATCATTATTTGTTCAAATAAATTGTATATTAATATTTACATCCAAACAAAATTGAAAACTTTTAATTATTTTCAAAACTTATAATTAAGTTAATAATTTGTTTACTATATGATCTATCACATAAATTAATAGTGTTAGATTTTGCATTAGAGGACATCGGTATTATACATAAAATTAACTAACAATAGTCAAAACAATTAAAGCACATCCATCACAAATCTAAGAAAGATTTTTTTAATTAATACTCTTCCAAATTATAGACAAAGTCAAATATTTACTTTGAATGCAATATTTTTGATCATCGGATATATATGCTAGTCACTACTATATCTGACATTGAAAAGTTATAAAAAGTAACAAAAACTAGCCCTATTGTTATAATAACAACAAAATACACCATAGGATCAACATGTAAATTATTCATTGAACTTGTTGGTTATTATAAAAATTACAACAAGAAAGCAAAGACCATATGCATTCCTTTTCAAATTTATTTGCATTTAATATCTATCAACAATCATAGATAAAATATTACAATTAATATAAATGTATACATTAAAAAAATATACAACTGGATTGATCTAAAGACATGTTCCACTTTGACGTATTTGTAGATGTACTCTCTCATAATGGTTTACAATGCAGAAAATTAAAACGATACTTTTTATATATATGAATAATTACATTTTCTAATATGTATCAAGATATTTGTTATGTTTAAATATATAAGACTTTTTGGATATCGACATAAATAGATGTTCGATGATTCAAAATGACTATTTATTATACTCAATTACTACTCGTCCTCACTGTATTTAGAGTTTTCCTTGTATAGCTGAGAGTTGTTAAAAAATGCATTAAATTGCATTCAATGTTAAACTGTTTGGTTGGTAACAGTTTTTCCTTTTCCTTTTCAACATGACCACCTTAATTGTCTGTCATCATAGCCTATATAAGAACCGTTCTGCTAATAATTTTCTGAACCACCAACATATTTTACAGAAGCGTTTATACAGATTTCAATATATACATTCTTCAGAGCATGGCGACATTTCAAGTTCATCATTATGGAGGCATTGTTAACACAAGTTCTTTTAAGTTATATTTTTAGAGTTGTGCATTTTCTTGAATTCTTAGATTCTATGCATTTACATTTTTAAAGTTTGCATATATTTCACTCAAACTTTCACATTTTGTTACAATTTAGAAATTATTTTACAAAATTACAATTTTTAAAATTAACACTAAATAAGTAATTCATATGATCTCAACATTGGACAAATTATTTGTGTTCGAAAATGATGTGTACATATTTTTTCAAGAATGCATCACTGAGAAATATAGTGTATATGTTTATGATATAGTTTTGATTACTAACATCAGACTATCTGCCATTAAATAGGTAACAAAAGGAGCAATTAGTCAAATAATGGATGGTATTTCCATCAAGGAACCATGTTTTTAGAATGTATCATTAGATTCTATTGAACAACAACATACTACAAGTACAAAAAATCATCTGGAACTTTTTGATGGTGTGCATACACACTTTTCCCTTTTGCAAAAACAATTTAACACACTTGTAGTGGAGGAGGCTTTAGTTAAAGGTTCCATTGTTTGCATCAAAGAATACTCTTGCAAGCAACTCCACAATTACATGTATACCAATTATTTTACTATATTTTATTCTACTTATGACAATTCCATTATAAAACTTTATTAAATATCTATTTTATTTCTACTTGTAAGGCTATCCTAATTGATAATTTACATATAGTGTCAAATAATGGAGACATGATTTGATCTCTAGTACCTATAGTACAAGGTACTAAAGAGATAGCATCATCTAGTAGTCATGGAGTTTTAGATGCTTCTTCATGTAACATAATTTCCATAAATCTCCTAACCCCATACCATTAGTTATGGACTATTAAGGGTCGTGCTTTACAAAAATCACCTATCCATTGTTTCAAAAAAGTGTCTAAAGAGGGTAAGGTATTCAGATTTGACTTTATAGACAAACAAGGAACTGGTCTACATATAACTCGTTTCAATGAAGTAGTTGATAATTTTTATGCAATTATTCAATCAAATAATCTTTATTTAATTTCTAATGGTTCTATAAAAGTTGTAAATACAAAATTCAATAGTTCAACCAATCCATATGAAATAGTTCTTTAGAGTTCTTCAACAATCATACCTTCCACATGTGTTCAATTTGTAGTTCTCGAACATCATTACCATATCAAAAGCATTGGATCTCTTAAAACTTTTCCTATTAATTCACTAGTAGATGTGATTGGAATTGTTGTTTCTATCAACATGTCAAGTACCATTAGAAAAAAAAATGGTACAGAAATAAAAAAAATGTAATACATGTATCCAAGATATCTCTGGCTACTCTATTGAAGTAACTCTATGGGGACATCATTGTGAGAATGATGGACAACAAATTCTCAACTTGTTCAGGGAAAGTAAAACAATTGTTCTTTTAATTAAATCTAGTCATTTGTTTTCATGGTCTGGTAAGTCATTGGATATTATTTTTTCAACCAATGTTCTTATCAATCCAAATTTGACTGAGGCTACTGCTTTGTAGACATGGTGTACAAAAATAGGAGAAGGTCAATCTTCTATTTCTCTGACTAAAGAGCCAACAATACTTGGTAGATTTACAAATCCACAGACAATGTCTACCATTTGTAAAAAAGGATTCCATTTCATGATTCTTGTTTGCGTAATAGCACAAATTTGTAGACTTGATTTGGATAAGTTTTATTATCTCTCATGTCCACGAATCATGGATGGAAAAAAATGTAAAAAAAATTTATTCAGAATCATACTCGAACATATTTATTTCCTAAATGTTGTCTTCATATTCCAATATGTGATGTCACCTACATGCTAAATATGGATTTTCAAAATCCATTAGGCAAACTTCACAATGTTACTACCTTTGAAGGCCCTGCAAATGCTTTATTGGGTGTGGATGCAGAAGATTTTTAGCTACTTCTTGCCGAACCTAGTGCAGATAAACAACTTTTGGATAATCTATATGATTCTGAGTTTGTATTTGATCTAACTATCAAAACATCTTCTTTCACCAGGCAAGAAACTCAAAGCATAATTGTTCTGCCTTTGAAGCTTTCTTAAGATAGTAGTTTACTTGTAATATTGAATGTATCTAATCATATATATATATATATATATATATATATATATATATATATATATATATATATATATATATATATATATATATATATATATATATATATATATATATATATATATATATATATATATATATATATATATATATATATATATATATATATATATATATATATATATATATATATATATATATATCTGTGTGTGTGTGTGTGTGTGTGTGTGTGTGTGTGTGTATTTGACAATAAACTATGTCATGTTAATGTTATGTTGTTTCAGTTTTTGTGAAATATATAAATTCTTTTTAGATCTTTTAAAACTATGTAGTACTTATATACTGAATTTCTTGAAATCTTTATATAATCTACTTTAATATTAGTATATGTTTATATTTTACATTATTATTCTATTTTGTCTAATAACTTGGCATTTACTTTCTATGAATACAATATGCATAGATCTTATAAAGAATCAATATTTCCAAATTTACCATGTTTCTTTTTAGATTACATTTCCATATCTCAGTATTGTTTTCAAATTTACAATTTTCAATTATTACAGATATAAATGACAATTATATATGCATTGCATAGAACTTATAAAGAACCAATATTTCCAAATTTACCGTCATTCTTTTTTTATTACATTTCCATAAAATAAACAATGTAGTACTGATATACTAGATTTCTTTAAATCTTTATATAATTTACTTTAATATTAGTATATGTTTACATTTTAAATTATTATTCTATTTTGTCTAATAACTTGGCATTTCATTTCTATGAATACAATATGCATAGATGTTATAAAGAATCAACATTTCCAAATTTACCATGTTTCTTTTTAGATTACATTTCCATATCTTGGTATTATTTTCAAATTTATGATTTTTAATTATTACAGATATAAATGACAATTATATATGCATTGCATAGAACTTATAAAGAACTAGTATTTCCAAATTTACCATGATTCTTTTTCTATTACATTTCCATATCTCAATATTGTTTTTAAATTTACGATTTTCAATTATTACAACTATAAGAGACAATCATATATGCAGTCATGGATAATGCAAATAATGAAAGAGAAGCTAAGCGCAATCATAGAAATCAGATGCAGAGAGCTAGATATGATGCCAAAAAAATTATTATTAACAAAAGAAGATGAGAAACCTTTCAAAATATTGAACTTGCAATTTCTACATCAGATTTACATTGTTCGAACACCTCACCTCATTTATAACTAGTTGAACTTCCAAATTAATATCATCTACCAAATTTTATTATTCAAAATCCTTCCTTGCTAGAACTTCAAATACTTGATTATATTGAGGATCATACAACATCCATGAATACAACTAACCATATTCTTAGTTCACCTTTCTCTGAAAATTATTACAATGCCAGAAAAGATTTTTGTAGAAAGATAGATGGTATTTCAAACTATACAAAGTGTTCTATTTGTATGGAAAGATATATTGGAATTAAAATGTGCATGTCAGATGAAACTTTAATATGCTACAGATGCAATTCAGAAAAAGATGGGAATCGGTTCTCAAAGTGGAAGAATATGGATATAGGTGAACAACCATTGTGTTTGAAAATCTTAACACAAATTGATCAAATGTTGATAGAAAAAATAAGTTCTATTTTGCAAGTTACATATGCAAAAGGTGGTCAACACAAATATAGTGGTCATACTATTTGTTTTCCTCAAAAGATTTCCAGTATCATAGCATTGTTGCCAAGATGAATAGATACATTGGATATAATCATTGTTAACAAAGAGAGTATAGGAAATAAAAAAATATAGTTTTTATGTTAGCAGATCCCATGTTGATGAAGCATTGAAATATAAAACATAAAATGACTCATACTATAGGGATGTACAAATAGATGAAAATGCATTAGCATAATTGCCTTTACAATCTACTGATATTTTAGACCTAATTTTTAATGCAGTGGAAAATTCTCATCCTATTGAAGATAACTCATCCATGTTAGATAAGATAGAAGAAAATGAGTTTAATGAGAGTCTAGAATTTAAGAGCTCATTTGTTTATAATCTACCTACTCCATGTAGAGAAATAGAAGAAATACATTCTTTATTGCATTGAGGTGAAGGTCGAACAAAAGAATCTATTACATGGCCTCCTATCACACCTTTTCCTATAAATGAATACACAACTAAAGGTTTATTTGTAATTACATTTACAAATTTGTTTCCCAACGGAATGGCTGCATTCAAACCAATATGTATCAAAGATGTCAAACTCCATGATTATGCTCTTCACCTTTTATAGTACTATGATAACAAATTTGGACAATAGTCAAGATTCTGGTACTTTATATTGAATATTATCATGCGTCATCAAAGCCAGGCCACAACATCTATGTTTATTCATGAAAAATTGAATGGATCATTACCTATAACAATTGCAGATCTTCATCAAAAGCTATGGCATGTACCTGATGGTAAATTGGCAGATTAGCTGATGAGATTTGGCTCTCGTGTACATGGAACTAGATCTTTTTGGAATCAATGAAGAGTAGAACTAATAGACATGGTTATTCAAATTGGCTATCCTACACTTTTCTTTACCCTGAGTGTTGCAGATACCAAATGGCCTGATTTACACAATATCATACCATCTAGCACACCACCAAATCCATCTATGGCTACAAGATGGTGAATACAAAATATTATTGAAAATCCTCATTTGACAGTTGTATATATGGATCATAGATTCATTGTATTTCAAGAGGAAGTCTTGGAGAAACTGCTTGGCACAACTGACTATTGGTACAGGTAAACAATCTATTTAAAATGTTATTAATTCTTATGCAATTTCATGTTTATTTACTGACTTAAATTTATATCAAGTTTGAATGGCAAAATAGAGGTTCTCAACATATTCATGGCTTTATCTGGTTTACAAATGTACCAAATATTAAAATTTTAGAATGGAATAACGATTTGTCAATGCAAAAAGCTTTAGATTACATAGACCAGTATGTATCTGCATGAAATCCACAAAGCATACAACAAAGAAATCAAGGGATCTTTTACAAATCTCTTCATGATCCTTATTTGATGACTACACAAATGATATATGCAACAGATGTGGCTTCTAATTATGTAGTGATTTTTTTAATCATGTTCAACGTTACACAAAATGTTTTCTATAGACATGTTTAAGAAGAAAAGGTGATCCTATTTCATGCCATTATAAAGCTCCGTTGGCCATAGAAGAAAAATCTAAATTAACACTTATAGATAAAGCTAAAACTAAACATACAACATGCAACATGATGATCGACTAAACTTACATAACATACAAATGCTCTCCATTTAGAGAGGTAATATAGATTGTCAACCTATTCTTTCAATTGATGCAGTTATCAAGTATGTAGAAAAATATGTAGCAAAAGAAGAACAAAAATTAGAAACATATCGTCCAATGTCAAGTAGAATATCTTCAACTTTGAATGGTACAATGCTTGCACCAGCTGCACTTCAGAGAATGCTCCTTGAAAATGTTGTTGACCATGATATAGGTACCCAAGAAACTTTCCATCTTCTACAAAAGCTTCCCTTATCCCTATGTAGTAGATAATTTGTATCTTTGAATGTGAACTAAAAATATCTTCAATGTCTACCTATATTAGACATGCCAACAAGCTTATGCCATATAACCAAATTGATAATTATATGGCACATCCACCAAGTTTAGAAATATCTTCTCTTATTGACATAACCCAAAGATGGACATTTAGAGCTACCTAAATGCAAGACAGATGGAAAGAAAGAAGATTAGCTTGTATAGTTAGAGTCTCCCCTACATTTATCAGTATTCCTTCCAGAGAGGACATTTATTATCCAATTTTTTGCTGGAGTGAACTTTTATTATACAAACCATTCCATAATATTGTAATAGAATTTGCAGCATCAGATGAAGGAATAATAGAACAATAGGAATCTTTTTCAAGATCATATGATGCATGGCATGTATGTAGAACACATTCAGATGCAAAAGAAGAATGTGATCCTACAAGTCCTAAAATAGATCCAAATGCAATGCATGATAGTATACTAGTTGACTCAAGTTCAATAATTAGTTAGAAAATAATATTACTCCTTTACAAAAAGCTACAGCTACAAATTTTATTCAATCAAATCAAGAAATCTTTCAACATAATCTAGTTATGCATCAACAAACTTATTATAAATTGTCTGTCCAACAAAAAAAAGTATATGATATGATTATATCACATAGCCAAAGAAGTATTGTACAACAACCATTATAGCTAATTGTACAAGGCACTGCTGGCACTGAAAAATCTCATCTGATAGCTCAAATCAAAGCTAGTCTAACTCAATCAACACCCAATGGACAATCACCTGTTCTACTTCTTGCACCAATAGGAGTTGCAGAATTTAACATCAAGGTATCTACAATTCATTTATCTCTATGCATTCCTATCAAAGAGATGGTACAATTACAAGGTCAACAAATGGAAAAGTTACAGGAAAATTTGTATTATGTTCAGTACATTATTATAGATGAAATGAGTTTTATTGGTCCTAAATTATTTAGAATAATTGATATGAGATTGAAAGAAGCATTTCCAAATAGAAACCATATTCCTTTTGGAAGTCGTTCAAGGATTCTCTTTGGTTATTTGGGTCAGCTTCCTCTAGTTAAAGGTATTCTAATGTATGCTTCAAATTCATATGGTGGACAATTATGGTAATCATTCAGAAAGGTAATCACTTTAGAGGCTAACTTTTGCCAAATTGGTAACACAGATGTTCAAGTACAATTTCATTGTCTTCTTACAAATCTAAGAAATGTAGAACCGACAATTGAAGATTGGACTCTACTCATGTCATGGACAAGTATTGCTCTCAGTAAAGAGGAACAAGAAGATTTTATTCTAAAGTACACCTTTTTGCAACTAATGAAATGGTAGCTCTTCATAATAAGCATATATTATTATCTCTACATTAACCTATGGATCTTTCAATAGCAGAACAACAAAATGATTTTGAGAGCTCGAATGCAGATGAAGAAAAACTTCAATCTCACATTCTTTAATGTATAGGGCAACAAGTTATGCTATGTACTAATTTATGTGTCCAAATAGGGCTATTTAATGGTGCTGTATGAGAAATCAAAGCTATTATATATAACGATGGCAAAAATCCTCCTCAACTACCATTAATAGTTGTGGTTCAATGTTTTAACTACATTGGTCCAGCTTGGGATGATACTAATCGAAAGAATATTCTTATCACACCAATTAACAGTGGTTGCTGCTGTCAAATACCTCTACAAATGTCATGGGCTTTAACAATACACAAATCATAGGGTTTATCAGTTGTAAAAATAACTATTATACACTAAGTTTGCACCCTTGTTTCAAGCTCTCTTGGTCTTGATAACTTAGTATAACATGAGAATCATCTGTAGGTTGTGGGACCTATGCTAACTGAGATGATACCTCCAAGTTCTATGCTAGTTCCTCTTGGATAATCACCTTAATTTTCTTCTTTGATAGGAAAAGTAAAAATTTAAAGGGAAAGGGATAGAAGGAATGCTTGAAATAGAAATAACTTGAAAGAAAACTACCTACTAGGTGATACACCAAAATTAGGGTTTGGATCTCAGTATAGAGGATGAATTTTGATGAACAACTCAGGTCTAGGAGATCACAACTCACTGAATAGGCTTGCATAAGTTTTTCATAGAAGGGTCTGTAGTAGAAAGAGGCTATTCAGGGAAAGAGATGATTTCACAAAAAATAGCATTATTGAGGATTTAGACATAATTTATGACCCGCAAACAAACATTCACTTCTACAACTCAACATAGGAATGAGACAAGACTGTTAGGGGGTTGAAGTATAACCACAAAAGCATTCACATCCAATCATCCATAATAACACACAATAGTTGTAGAAAGAGAGAGGGATCAAGAACCCTAAGATATCACTGAAAAACATCATATACTTTAATCCAATAAGAGATAATCCAAACAAAGAAGCATAGGGACATGAAGAATTGTCACAAAATACCTTTGCAATGTTTGTATTATCAATGGTAATTTTACAACTATATAAGCCAGAGGGTAGAAAAAATACCACAGATGACCCTTGAGAAAAGATGAATTTCTTCTACAATTGTGAACCTCTCTTTTTATAGGAAAAAGTCCATTCTGAACTCTAAAGCTCCAAAAATACAATATCTACATCCTCTTGCATGCAGGCAAGAGTCAAAACTTAACTAGGGTTAAAGATTTAACATGAGAGAAACTAACCCTAAGTATGTCAATTCTAATCATAAATACTGCTCTACAAAATCATAGCCGATCAGATATATCCTTGAGTTCCCATCCCTGTATTGAAATCAACCTGTAGACAAGCAACCTTGACTTCACCAACCTCCTGCAACTCGGCCTTGCCATGACTGCATAACTGGTACTTCTCTGAGACAAGAATCAACCCATGATGGCCACCCAGACTTCTTCATCATCCTCCTTTAACTACAAATGTCCTAGCAACATAAATTTCCTGAGCTACCCCGCCGTTGTATCCCATTGAATCAAAAATTGGCAAAAAACTTGTTAGGCCATTTTTCTAGTCATTGCAAAATCCTTTCAAAGTGGCCTCCTCCCTGCAAATGTTTCATGGTTTGTGCTCTTGCCTTGTGTTCTTCATGTTCTCACTTTTCTCCAATCCAAGTCGTGTCTCCTAATTCACAAAGCCCAAAAAGATATTCAAATTCTAAGGTCCGCGAGAAGTAAACATTAAAATCTGCCACAGTGTTGAAAACCCACAGTGTTTTCAAAAGTCCATGATGTTTTCAATCTGTGTTTTTTCAGCCTTCATTGTTTTCAACCATGTGCTTCCTAATTTTTGTGTGCTTATCTTTCAGTCTGTCAGAAACTGTGTGTTTTTTATCCTCTTTCATTGAAAACATTGTGTGTTTTCAACCTCGCACTAGTTCCCTGTTTGCTGGCATTTCCTAACTGCGCAAGCGCGATGAGGGGGGATAGATGGCACATTCTTATTGGTTGTCACATGGCTGCATGTTAGAATTTTCTAACATGTGATCATACAAATGCTTTCCATCTATCCGCATGGGTCCCAGCTCTTCGCAGTTGATGGTGTTTCATTGGTGGGCTCGGGAGATGCAGAGAAGTGGGACATGTGACAGCCTATGATAGGCTGTCGCATGATCACATACCCTAGCTTTTGGCTATGTGATCATGTGAATTCTTGCCACATGTCCCTGGTGCCTGGTGAGAGGTGATGGGGTGTCATCCAGATGCAGTGGTGGTGTTCTATTGGCTGGCGAGCGGTGGTGTTAACCCCTTGCGGTGACGGTTGCAGTAGCAGTTACGATGATCTAAGTTGATGGGTTTTCATTCATCCATGTGTTGATGATTTGGTCTATGTCAGAGGGCCTATGAAGATTTTTTTAATCTAACGGCCAGCATATGATCTCAAGGAATATTCCCAGCCCTCACGATCATGCACCATCCATTGATCTAGCATCTTCTCTATGTGGTGCAAGTGGGACCGTCTACCATGTGGTGCTTAGTTGTTGTGTTACTATTGGTTGATGTGGGTGTTGTCATTGTGGGCCTGCTATCTATGGTGGTCATGTGGCATCTCTTGGTTGGCTATCACATGATCCCATAGCCCATTCTTTGGCTATGCGATCATGCAACCGGTCAACACATTTCCCTGGGGCCCGGTGAGAGGTGGTATGGTGGCGTCCACAATGGTGACGTGCTATGTTCTGATTGGTGCCGATGTGCCAGGTGGCCAAGGGGTTGCAGGTGGGTCCTGTGGTAGGTGTGACTTAGCGGCTACAGAGAGTAGTGGTGTGACACATGGCATGGTGGGCCCACATTTAAGGAGTAGCAGTTGTTGGCAGGGCCGAGGCATTATGTTCACAAGTTGTCACATGTTCACATAGCCCATTTTTGGGTTATGTGATCATGTGACTAACCGCTTGGCTTAGCGGTTGTGGAATTCTGAGGTGGGCCCGCGATGCCAATCTCACCAATGTGCTCATCTTTGATTGGCTTCTTGCTAGTGTGGGGCTGAGGACTTTGCAAAGTTTTTGGAGGCTAGTTTCTTGAGGCAGATAAGGTTATTGACCGCACGGTAGCGCGACTAAAGTTGGGGGTAAAGTTGTTGAGCCTGTGAAGTGTAAAGGATCAGACGGTGGGGATATAAAGTTGATAAAGGTTTAAATGAGGACTGTCGATGTGCTTCTGGCACCATGAAAGTGACCATTGGGATTTGAATTCAAATCTATAGTGGGTTTGCAGCGACCAAAAGGACTGGTTTACAATGCTTTCTCGATAGTTTTTGATCTGGTTGGTCACACCGATTGTTGCAATGTGGTCCAGGGGCTCTGTGGTCATTTGTAGACGTGATTTTGTACCTAGTACCATGTGGTTTTGAGCTTGAGGAGCTATTTTCAGGTGGCCGATTTGACTTATTTTCATGGCATTCCCTGGTGTTCTATACTAGGCTCACAGTTTGTCATGATTACAGATCATTCTAGGATCTAATTATCTAGGTTTCTTGGTTTCCTGCCCTTGCAGTAAGTTTTGATGTAAATTTTGGTGGGTCGAGTAGTTGAAACCCTGACCCTAGCTATCCATAGCTTGTTGCATTCTCTCTGAGAATTCCAAGGCAGTTAGTGCTATAAATTGCAGGTTGTTCAATTTTCTAATGGTTCCTTCTTCTGTAAATTTTTGAGGAGAATTGGTTCCAAGTGAAGGATCTTTTTCCTGTAGATTTCTCCTTCTCTCTACATATAGGGTGTTCTATTTCCATTGTTGGTTCAGAGAATACAATGCATGCTCCAGCAGATTTGTTTTGTGTATGAGAACTCAGTTTAATCTTACTATTACTAAGCTATCTCCATTTGAGCTTTCAATTCATTGATCATGCATCAAGGGTGTTTGATTTGTCTACTTGTATTGCCTATGTGTTTGCAAGTGGAGTTATCTTCGTAGAGGTAATTGGTTCAGGATTAGTGTTTATGCATGTATGAGCTGAGATATCAAAGATAGGTCATGCTTGTCTTCCAGTGGATGCTAGTTAATATATTGTCTGATTCATAGGTCTCTTCTAAGGGGAGGGTCAAAATCGTTTAATGGATAATAAAATTCTTGCATGTACAGGTGGGTGTTAAGTTGAGGTTTGGTCATGGTGTGTGATTGATGTCAGGCATCAACACATTGAGCATATTGTGTTCTTATTTCATAGCTATCTCTTATAGTAGGGTATTTGACTCTGTGGCCCATTGGATAAGGCACTAGTCTATCAGAGACTTAGGGTATCTCAGGGGTCCCTTCAAACTCATTTTTCAAATCATTTCCCTTTAGCTCCACTCTTTCCCTTTCTTGTTGTTAGGATAGGTCTCTAGCTTTCATTCTCATTCCATGCAAGTAGGGCTATTGTATGAGACTTTCTATCATTGGGGTACAAGATACCTATATGATATTGACTGCTATTCCACATTAATCTGTCTGCAAGCCATTGGTTTGTCATGAGGTGTCTTGAATGTGCAGATAATGCAATACCCACCTGAGTGAATGTGGAGGTCAAAGAAGAAGGTGGATTTCTCTCTATCCTCATCAATCGGTTTGTTTTCCTTGTCAAGCTTGAGTGCCTAACCTGTGTTTCAAGCCCAACCATTTTATTCAAGCTTGGTCCTGCAAGGAGAAGAACCCAACAAGATGGGGACTCTATTGGGGAAGAATTAAATGATAGCAAGCTTCCTTACTTGGCTGGATCATCCCAGAGTCTTGTTGTTTTCAGTTTGGGGAAGAGTCTCATATGCTTTCCAATCTGAGAATTGCTTTTCAGATTTGCAGTGTGTTACCTGGATTTGCTGATTGATTTACATGTGCCTTTGTTGTGGGAGTGCTCAGAGTCTATTGAAGTTTCAAGACAAATCAGTAAGTTGGTGTCCTCTGAAGAGAGGTGGCGACTCTATGCTAAAGAACCTGAGTTGTGTAGTTTTGTTGGGACTACACTTAGTTGAGAAGAAGGCAGCAGCATTTAGGAGGTGTTCCAGGTATTTCTCCTTTTTTCTAAGTGTGTAGTGGTTTCAAAGGAGTTTTCAAATTAAGTTTCAAAAATTTCAATGGTAAATGGTTTTACTCCTCTGAAAAGATTTGTTAAGTCATGGGCATTAAAGGAAATTTTTGCTTAAGAGGTTACCCGGCTATAAATTTTGTTGGGATACCTGGTTGCCCAAACTCGATGCCCATAAATGTTATAAAAGTTTTACCGAAGTTTAGTGGGAATAACTTTGAATCTACCTATCAATATGCTAGAAATTTTTCAAATCTGATGTGTGACTATGGTGTTGAGCATGAAGATGTGATAATGAGATTATTCATTTGGTCACTAATAGGAGATGCAAGGGATTGGCTCTAATGTTTTCCTGATAATGACATCTCATCATGGAATGATTTAGTTGCAAGTTTCTTAGTCTGATTTGCTGAAAGGGTGAATGACTTTGACATGCTTAAGGCCCTAATGGATATACAAATGGAGGAAGATGAATTGGTTCCTAGTTTCAATGCCAGATTTATCAAGACATGGGAAAATATCCCTGGGAAGTGCAGGCCAAGTGATGATATCTGTTTGATCATCTACTTGAATGCTTTTGATAAGAATTTCAATTTTGACTTAAGGGATAAGGAACCACTAACTTTGTATCAAGATTTTCAGTTTGCAATGGATATTGAATCTAATTGGAGATATCATATTGTAAGAAGACCACATGTTGCTGCTGATTTTCATTCTTAGAATGTGGTAGATAATAGGAAAAGGGATGCACTAAAAGGTTTAGAGCCATATCAGCATATTCTTGTCCCTATTAGTGATGTGCCTCAGTTTTCTAAACAAGATGTGATCTATAATCATGTGAAGGAAAGTAACTTACAGCCACATCTTGCATCACTTAAAGAAGAAGATTGCATTGTAACTGAAGCTTGTGTGGATGATGAACTTATTGCTGATGTATATCTAGCTGAAACTCAATATGATGAATGATTGTATGCATGGCGCTTGCAGCAAATGGAAGAACTGGAGTTATCTCTTGCCATTAATGGTAAGAAACTTGAAGAACTAGAGATATGTAGAGCCATGGATAGAGAACTTGCTCAATCCAATGAATGTGTACCTTCAGATTATGACAATGAACTAGATAGCTATCTATTAGAAGAGTGTTATGCTAAAAGTGTATCAGATGAAGGTATGATTAGTAATGTTTGTAATCAGTCTTTTGCTGATGATGAATGTTCATCTGATGAAGTGGGTAGTTCTAGTTCAAATGATGATAGTTGGGTAGCATTTTTGCATGAATTAAATGAAGATAGGTGGTATCAATGTGAGTATGATTCTTTTGATACCAATCATGAGTCTACAAGTGTGATGAATTTGAACCAGCAAGGGTTTGTTGATAAACATCACTCAAGTTGTGAATCTGAAGGTAAGTTTCATTTTGAAGATAAGAACATGTATGGAGATGTTAGTATGATCCCGCTTTTAGATTTAGATGTGCCAGTGATTGAAGGTTTTTCAGTGGAGACCTATGGAAATATGGAAGAAGAAATTAATATTTTGTTTTAGCTAGATAAGGAAGAACTAGATTGTAAAGCGAATGTAAATACTACTTATCTAGTTGATTTAATTTCTAGGTCTACATTGGAAAGTGAAGAGGAAAGAGGAAGTGATTTTCCTCTTGAAATGTGTTTTTCAGATTTGGAAACAGTGAGGATTTGTGATGTTTTGAAAATGCACTACACTGTGTTTCCAGAGCTATCTCAGCTGGAATATCTCTATTTCCAATAGGATCTGGCTAGTGATGAGAAAGATGTTTGTGATAGTTTGCCAGTTTCTGATGTTTTGTTTCAGAATGAGCTTAAAGACATGCCTTGCTATGAAATTTTTTCTTTTCATAGTTGCTGCAGTAAATATTTGTAGGGTGCTGATTATGTTTCTGAGTTGGATGAATGTGAGTATGAGGATTTTAGTTTTAAATTGAGTTCAAGTGTTGAACATGGTGATAAATATGATGTTAATTATCAGCTGGTAAGTGTACTCACATTTCATGATGATTAGCCTTACATTAGCTTGCACGATGTAATGGGAAGAGGTTACAAGGTTTTGCTGCAAGCTAATTTTATTCTTAATTTTGAGGGGTGTATGTGTGAGGTAGTCTGGTATGATAAGATAGATTTTGGTCCTCATACACTGGGCAAAGATGAATACACTTATTACATTCTTGTGGATTTTCCTGTCAAGAGTTTTCATGAGTTTGACCATGTACGTGAAAGGGAGAATTCCAAGGTCATCTCTATGCAGGGGGATGAGGACCAAGTGTCTAATAGAGGTAAATGATTGGCGTGGTTTAGCAGTTTTAGTTGTGTAAATGTTTGTACAATTGCTTTGCTTCAGCAGTAGTGTTAGTTGGAATAAAGGGTTGGCTTTCGAGAGCCTTGGAGTTTTGATTTTTGAGAATTTCTGGAGTGATAAGGAATGTGATTGTGGATTGGTTTGCTTCCCCTAGAGATCTAGATCCTTGCCATGCCTGCAAGAGACATGCATCCCCAACTAGAGCCACTATTAGGCCATTTTTCCAGTCATTGCAAAATCCTTTCAAAGTGGCCTCCTCCCTACAAATGTTTCATGGTTTGTGCTCCTACCCTATGTTCTTCATGTTCTCACTTTGCACTAGTCCACGTCATGTCTCCTAATTCACAAAGCCTAGAAAGATATTCAAATTCTAAGGTCTATGGGAAATAAACTTTAAAATTTTCCATAGTGTCGAAAACCTATAGTGTTTTCAAAAGTCCATGCCTCTGTGGTTATGAATAGGCATGACTATGTCTCAAAAATGTTAGACTTACTTTCTGATTCCTCTAGCTATAGAGTCCTCTCTCACAACCCTTGCCCCAAAATCCTGAGGAAAGTTAAGTCCATTCTGTCCAGATCCTCCTTTGATGATGCAACAAGGAAAAAATTATTGCCCTCCAAGGAAGTAACCCCTCGTATCTATGGGGTTCCAAAAATCCACAAAGTCGGCATTCCACTGAGACCTATTGTGGACACCATTGGCTCTCCCACTTATTTCTTAGCTTCTCACTTGGCCAAGATTATCTCCCTCTTGCTAGGCTACTTAGAGTCTTTTGTTAAAGATTCCAACCATTTTGTCCAATTTATCAAGAACTTGAGCATAGAGCATGGTGATATCCTAGACAGTTTTGATGTGGTCTCCCTCTTCACCAAGGTTCCCATTCCCGACTCTATCCAAATCGTCAAACGAAAGGTTAGCGATGAGATTGCTAATTTGGTAGAGTTATGCCTTAGATCCACTTTTTTCTCCTTCCAAAATGTCATCTATGAGCAAGTGGATGGGGTGGCGATGGGTTCCCCCCTCTCCCCCCATCATAGCTAACCTCTACATGGAGCATTTTGAAGAGATAGCCCTCCACTCCTTTCCCCTCAAGCCAAAATGGTGGAAACGTTATGTTGATGACACCAACATTTGTTGGCCACATGGTCTTGCCAAACTTGAGGAGTTTCACCAGCACCTCAATAGCCTGGCCCCCAGCATTTGCTTCACTAAGGAGCTTGAGGCTGGCAACCAGATACCCTTCCTTGATGTGCTCCTCATCAAGAAGCATGATGGGTCCTTTGGTCGTCATGTGTTTCACAAGGCTACCCACACTGACTTGTACCTCCACTCCTCTTCCCACCACCATCCCAGCCAAAAAGTTGGTGTCCTTAGGACCTTGGCCCTTAGAGCCCTTAGAATTTGGGATGATGACTATCGTAACCTAGAGCTTACCCATCTTTGCCAGGTCTTCTTCTTGAATGGATACTCTGAAAAGAAAATCTATAATGACCTTAACCAAGCCAAGGCCTTTTTTCTCGCTAACTCTTGTCCTCAACCTTCCCCTTCCCTACCTCTCGTGTATGCCACCCTCCCTTTTGTTTATGGAATCTCCAAAAAATTGCAAAAATCCTTACTAGAAGGGGTCTTCGGGTCACTTTTAAACCCCTATCTCGATTAAGAGATCATGTCCCCCCTCTCAAGGATTCCATAGACTCATTTCTAGAATCTAGGGTTTATAAGATCTCGTGCTCTTGTGGAACCCCCTATATAGGTGAAACTGGCCACTCTTTCCACACCAGAATCTGCGAACACAGTACGGACATTGAGCATGATAGGGTCCACAAATCGGCTTTAGCTAAGCACTCATTTTCCACCAAGCATCACATCTATTTGGATAGTACCCCGAATCCTTTCCAAGGAGGATAACTTTTTTAAGAGGAAGCTCAAAGAGGCCATTGAGATCCACTACCATCCAATCAACCTCAACCGAGATGATGGGTGGTCTGTTAGCCCTTCCTGGCAAACCTTGTTAGGTTTGCTTGGCGACCGCCATTACCATTAATCCTCTCCCCCCTCCTTTCCTGGCCTTTCCTTGTTCTTCCTTGGCTTTCAGGCTTCTTCCCCCCATTCCTTCTATTTTTCTCGTGGGTGGTGGTCATCTCTTAGCTTCTTCTCCTCTGAGGCTTGATTTTTTCTTGTCTTGTTTAATGGGTCTCCCTCTATTTTTCTGAGGTTTTTAGGTCTCTTCCCCCATTCTTCCTATTCTTTTCCCTAGGTGTTGGTCTTCTCTTGTACTCTTCTCCTCTATGACTTTTTTTTTATCCATTGTTCTATAGGTCTCACTCTCTCTTTCTTTACGATTCTTGTTCTTCCTTTGGTTCAGGTTTGCTTGTCCTTTTTTTTCATTTTTTAGGTCGGTGTTGTTCCTACCATTTTAACCATCCCTCTTTGCTTTTCTATTTGTCTTCTTCCCTTTTATTTATTTGTTTTCATTATATTTTTTCTGTTATATTCATTCATTTATATATTTTTTCATATATATATATATATATATATATATATATATATATATATATATATATATATATATATATATATATATATATATATATATATATATATATATATCTATATATATATATATATCTATATATATGTATGTATGTATGTATATATGTATGTATGTATATATGTATGTGTATATATATATGTATATATGTGTATATATGTATATATGTGTATATATATATATGTGTATATATAAATATACATAGATATACATATACATATATATACATATACATATATATATATAGACATATATATACATACATATATACATATATATATACATATATATATATATAGATATACATATATATATACATATACATATATGTATACATATATATATACATATACATATATATATATATATATATATATATACATATACATATATATATATATATATATATATATATATATATATATATATATATATATATATATATATATATATAGATATATATATATATGTGTGTGTGTATGTATACATATATGTATCTATACATACATATATGTATACATACATATATATATATATATATATATATATATATATATATATATATGTATATATATATATATGTATATATATATATATATATATATCTATGTATATATGTATGTATACATATATGTATGTATACATACATGTATGTATACATACATGTATGTATACATACATATATGTATACATACATATATATATATATATA